>JAVJIF010014971.1:0-78467 GCA_038442645.1 Agave tequilana
AAGAGAGATTTTCAATCCACAATACCATACCAAGCACTTACCTTATTATTATCTTTGACAACATAAACAAAAGTGTTGAGTTGAGTGTAATGCAACTATCAATTTTTTTTTCTTAGTATCTTTCTTCTTATTTACCAGTGACAAACTTAATTATCTATGGGATTGGAATTATGTGACAATTTTTTTTTGTTGAGTTGAGTGTAATGCAACTATCAAGAATTGATATTTAGCTTTAAGATCTAACTGTCATTTTTGTGCCTAGGGACTGAATCAACAAGAGCAAAGATAAAGAAGAAGATCAAAATGACGTTTTCAACTTCCTTCATCCAATGAATCAAAAAAAAGAAAATACAGTCTTTTTAATTCAACTAAAACAACAAACAGAAAAACCACCAATAGAATCCAATAAAAAAAACCAAAATCCATCAAAATCCAATTCTTTTTCAAACTCACCTACGTGGCCCTCAAGAGAACCCCATCTGACCTGCGCTCCGGCGGCGTCTCGAATGCCATCTGACCTGCAACCAAAAGGAGAGCACGTCGGTTCTGATCAAGGGAGATTTAGAAGGAGATGATGCCCTCTTTGTCAAGGGAGATCGAGACTCGAGGGAGATTGAGAAGGAGGGAGATGGCGGCTGAGAAAGAGTGAAACTGTGAAATTTTTTTAGGGCAATTGATTGGGTTTTGGACGACCATTTGGTTTAGGTGTTTATGGATTGGAGAATGGTATATTTGTAATTAGTGTAAAAGCTAGGTTATATAAGTAGATGTATTATATAATATTATTATAATCTTTATATAAAAAAGGAAACAGGTACGGGGCGGGGCAATGCTATACCGTACCCGCCCCGCCCCGGCCTTTGTTATTTGAGTTTTCCCCGTTACCCGATCCGAACCTGGTCAACGATCAAAAAACTCGCCCAATTCGGGTAGGGTCGGGTCGTGTCCCGCGGGTACGGGTCAAATTGCCATCCCTACTCGGGCTAGACCCGGCACGGTTTCAGGGAAAGGTCAGGCCAGCCCGGTCCGCCAAGGTGGCCCACGGCCCGGCGGGCTGTGCCAGCACCCGTTGCCTGACACATGCCTGGAACGTGCCAGGTCCGGATCCGGGCCAGGGCGGTCGCCCGCCTCGCCCTGGCTGACACAGCCCAAAAAAAGCCGCCCAACGACTATAATAGCCGTTGGGCTGATCGGCTGGGCCGGTCCGGGCTCAGCCAGCCCAACGACTATTATAGCCTTGAGGGGGACGGCGGGGTATTTTTGAAATTTTTTTTTCAGAAACCCCCTCCCCAATCCAACAGCTATTATAGCCGTTGGGGGTATTGTAAATTTTTTTACAAATACCCCCCTAACGGGTATATGCTTGTTTTTTTTAGTTTTTTGCAAAAAAATACTCTTCTCTTTTATAAATAGCTCAACTTTTCACTCCATTTCATCACAACAAAAATACTCCTCACAGCTTCTACAAGCTCTCTTCTCTCTACAAGCTCTCTCTACAAGCTAGCTCTACAAGCTCCCTATACAAGCTCTCAATCTGGTATTTATATTCTTGTAAAATTGAAAAGTAGCAAAAAAGAAAAAAAAGATGCCAATTCTAGTCAAGCTGGATTTAGTCAAGCTTCTGATTTTAGATTTCATAATAATTCTAGTATTAGCAATGATACATGGGAAGCTCTAAATTTGCCACAAGACGACACTACACAAATTCCATTCACATAATTTACACCATACACAGATTTTAGTGCTTCTTCTGATATACCTATCATTGTTCCTCATATACCTATTAGTTCCCCCGAGTGTCAACTACTTTCTTAAATCTGGAGTTTAGAAATATTTGATAAAATAATTGTTAATTGAGTTAGGAGGCCGCAATGCAAGTTGTGTCCAAATATTTCATAATTTTTCCCAAAAATAAGGGAACTGGCCCACTTTGTCAGACATATTAAGAGCAATCACTCCGGACACTAACACGACAAACCCAAATTAGCACTTTGGGGGGCGCAATAGGCACTTTTAATTATAATCGTGCAACAGGTAAAACAACTTTAGCGAAGTATCTTATTCGGTCTGAACAGTCTTTTAGTATGGCTGAAGACGATGCATTTACATATTATATTAGAACCACTCATAATCCTGATTATGAGACAGTTAGTAGAAACACTATAAGATCAGAAATGTTAAAGTATTTGAAGAATAAAAACATATGTTAGTTACAGTTTTATCACCTTTACCCCATAAAATTGCACTCACTTCTGATTGTTGGGAAGACATTAACAGCTATCCTTATATTGTTCTTACTGCGCATTTATTGATTCTGATTGGGTTTAAATAAAAGAATTATCAGTTTTAAAATTTTTCTTATCCTCATAATACTTTAAATCTTAGTAAGCTTATAATGCAAGTTGCTAGAGAATATAAAATTGAATCTAAAATTTTACTGCTTCATTTAATAATGCCAGTGAAAATACTGTAACAATTGAGATTTTAAAAAATTATTTAAAATCCATTTTAAATTGAAATTTTTTTCATATTCGATGCGTTTGTCATATTATTAACTTGTGTGTACAAGATGGTTTATAAATAACTAATGATTATATTCAAAAATTAAGAGACTATCATATTTATTAAAAGTAGCGGCCTAAAAAGACAAACCTTCAGACAAATTTTTCGGGCTTAGAGTTACCTGCTAAAAAATTAGCTTAAGATATAAGAACTCGTAGGAACTCAACATATAATATGTTGAGTAAAACGATTCCTTACAAGGAGGCAATAAATAGGTTCATTGCTGTAGAATTGCCTAACTGTTTTATTTCCGATCAGGAATGAGATAGTTTCTTCTCATCCAGCTCCTCGTGAATGAAAGAATATGATAATATTATGGATACACATGTATTTATTAAAACTAATAAACTACACTAAGTAATGGGATTTATTGATATTTCATTTATTGCATAGGAAGCTGTATAGACGACTAGATGTGTATATTGATAGATATACATAATGCTTCTTTATTTATATTATGACGAATCCTTATTTTTTCTTTTTTTATTGGAATATTGTCTTGATTCTAAAAGAGTAATAAAAAAAATAAGGGTTTCGCGGGCGAATATTGACTTTCCATCTTGTTGTTGCATCGAAACATATAAATGTTGACTAATCTGGCAAACGTTGAACTTAGTAAAATGAAATGGTTGAATAATTAAAAAATTAGATTATTCAGGAATACACATTGAATGCTGAGATTATGCATGGATTTCTGGTAGTAGATCCATAATAAAAAAAGTTTTTGTGATTATTCCAGAAGAAATGAAACAAAAGATACGATAGAACTAGGACAGTTATTGTATGAGGTCTACCAAATGTTAGATGCAGAGGCGCATAATAGATCGATATGAACATCATGAGCTGCCCCGTAATAAAACCAATTATTGCTGTAAATGGATTTGTGAATTTTTTAAAGATTTGAAAGGATAACCAAATTATTTTCTTGTATTATTATTCAACGACAAGTTTAGTATTTTATGAGTTAACTGAAATAAGTGAAAATATTTCTGAATGTATGAATATTGACTCAGCTCAAGATATTATTGCTTCCGTGAAGAAAAATTTAATAAATATTTAAAGAATTTTCTTTTATCTTTTATTTTGCTGCTATTATGAATCCTAAATTAAATTTAATGGATGTAAATATTTACTTGAAATTGTTTTTTGAAAAGATGAACTATGAGGATAGTTCTGCCTTAATGTGGGTAGATATTGATTCTTTTATAAATAAGTTATATAATTTTTATGAAAATACTTACGGAAATAAATAATCTTCTTCATCTCAAATTTCTTCAACCTTTAGTAGTAGAAGTTCATTATTTTCTGGTCTTTTATAAGCTTCCATAAAATTTAAAACTTCTGACTCTTTAAATGAACTTTATTATTATATCCAACGTGTTGTGACTCCTGAGATCGATCAAGACACATGATTTGAAAATTTTGATATTTTGGCATTGTGAGAATCATAGGCATCAACTTATCCTGTGCTTTTCATCATGACACCTGATTTACTAACTCCCCCAACATCTACAATAGCATGGGAGTTTGCTTTTAGTACAGGTGGTCGAGTGTCAAAATAAACAATTGGCAATTTCATTGAAAATTCTCCAGAAGACTCCCTGGAAGATGAATGAATACTTGTAGTTTTTTTTTATTTATGATTGATAAAATGTATGAAGATTGAAGACTTACTCTTTTTTTATGTATTAATGATAAATTTTCAAAACTTTTAATTTATACTTCAATTGTATTTGTATCCACTATCTATTTTATTGGATTATTAATAAAAAAATATAGTTTTAATTCACACTTTGTAATTATCTTTTCTAATTTTATGACAACTTGAATAAGTAAGATTTTGAAAACTTTTAGAAATTTTTATAGTTTTTTTAAAAAAATTTTTAAAGTTTTTTTAATCGGTGGGTCTGCTCGGGCTGGCCTGGGTCTGGGGCACCCGGGCCTTAAGCAATGGCCATGTTCTACAATTGGAACCCGGGCTGGGCAGCCCGCCCGGGCCGGGTTTGGCCCGACACGGCCCACTTGACACCCCTAGCCTAGCCCGTGCCCCAACGGCCGAAAGAGCCGTTGGGGAGGCTGCCCGGCTTGTGGGCCGCAATACCCAAACTTAGGTCCGGCTGGCCGACCGGGCCATGCCAGTGCCAATCCGGGTCGGGCCCAGTTGACATCTCAACCCATAGGCTCATGGCTCGTCTGGAGGAACTAAGAAAAGATCTCATTGAATTGTAAAGTGTTTGTTTAGATTTCAAGGAACTACGAAATTTGTGGAAAACATGATCAACATGCGATGAGTGGTTTTGTTTCACACACCCACGTCATTCAATTTACTCTGTTGGGATTCCCTACGGGCTTCATTCTGCTTTTTCAGGCCCATTTGACAGGACGACTTATTCGGGCCCATCAGACTAAATACCTTGACAATAAACCCAGTCTATTCGTAATCTACGTTCGAGGTCATGAGACTAAAGTACCTAGACCCAAAACCCGGCCCTATCGGAACCTGACGTGTCTTAACGTCAGCAGCGTCCACGTATCCGGCATGCGTGTAGTCTTCACGTATGAGGGAGCGCATTTGAAAACGCCTGAGAGAGAGCTCACCAAAAATCTCGCCGCTTCGACCACGCTCCCCGTGACGTGGCGGCCCCGGGCCGACTACGTGGCACCTGTTGCCGATCAAATCTCTCCTGGCACCCAACACCCACACTCTCGCAAAACACCCAAACCTGCACCCACTCAGTAACTAGTGGGCCCATCTCCAATAGGCCTCACCTAATTGACCGAATCAAACACTAGTGCGGCGTCGAAATTCAAATCCCGTCGCCGACTAAGGCCCCCCCGCACCAGAACCCAGCCGCACGCGTCCCGCTCGGATTCAACCACGTGCCCCCCGGCTGCGTGCTCCCTCTCTCTCTTTCCATATAAAGGGAAAACCCACAGCCAAAGTCCCTTTTCAAACCCTAATCACACTCAATCATCACCAAAAACAAAAAAAAAGATCTTTTTAATTCTGTTTCTCTCTCTAGAGAGAGGCGGCGTCGATGGATCCGAACTCGGATCGAGTCGAATCGGAGAAGAAGCGGATGATTCACCACCAGGTGCGGCGGATCCGAGAGGAGGACCAGCGGATCGGCGACCGGATCGGTGAGGGGGACCGCGATCGGGCCGCGATCTCGGCGATCCGAGCTCCGATGGAGGCTTTCGTCTGCTCCCGGCCGATGCTCCCCTCTTCTCCCCTCGGCAACAAGGCGGCGGCGATCGGCCCGTCCTTCGCCTGAATCGTCAGAGATCTCAGGTTGTAATTTTTTTTAAAAAATTATTATTATTAATTTTCTTTTTTATAAATTCGGTGTCATTTCGTTTCCTTTTTAAGATTCTCGCTCGCTGTTCTCGTTTTGTTCCTTCACAAAAAGCCTTTCGTACTGATCAAAATGATCTCGCCTGCCCCTACTCGTTTCCAAAAGTGTATGCTACCATAGGGGCAGCGTAGTCATTTTGTACTTGCCTTTCTGCTTCTAAGTCTGACCCGCTTCCCTTTTACGTGCAGGACGTGGCAGCGGGAGGAGTCTAAACATCTTAGTTTCCAGAAGCTAGGGCCATTTCGGGATGGATAGACTTCGTAGGGGCACATTTGGAATAGTCGGTGGTCCATGCAGATAAATATTTTGTACACATTTGTAGAGAGGGAGTATTTGTTGTATATAAAGTTTGAGAGGGGCATTTTAGGAATCAAAATAAACAAACTCTCTTCTCTCTCCTCTTCTAAACTCGCGGGCTCGCTGGTACGACTCTCTCTTTTCTTATCTAACCGTTGCTTTAACTAACTCGTTGCCGTGAGAAAAGGCAGCAGTCACTCATTGCTGCCTGTCGGCCCCCACAGGCTGCAGCCCGTGGGCCAGGTGTGGCCTCCGCATCGGCTCGAGGCCCGATGAGGATGCGCTCCCACGTGCCCGCCCCGACAGCGACCGCCGCGCTCTGCGTTGCTCCGCAGGGGCACCAGAACTGGCGTTCACATGTGAACAGCTAAAAAAAAAAGCAAAATTCAACTAGCAACCAGCTAGAGAGAACACATGGGGGATTAATATAATAGAGGAACAAGTGAGTTGGTCGGTTGTCATTGAGGGAAACAAACTCGATCCAAATCTCAACCCAAAAAAAGAAAAGGAAAATGTACATAGAAAAAAAAAAAAAAGATGAGAAGAAGATGAAAGATGCCAATTCTAGTGCACTACTCCAACTAGATAGTTGCGAGGAGCGATACTAAATTGTGACCCTAGGAGCGGAGAAGGCTCCGGATGATCTCGGCCTGCTCGCTTCCGCTGTCCATGGTCGACATGAGGTCTGACAGGCGGTCGCTGAGGTCGTCGACCTCCCGGTGAAGGCTCTTGATGTAGTTGCACGTCTCTTTTAGCAACTTGGACGCTGACGCCTATTTAGACACACCAAACAATAAAAATGTGCGAGAGTGAGCGCAATTGTTGGCGGTGTCAGGTCATAAAACTTCACTTTTTATTTAATGTATGCTTACTCTGCCTGAGCCTCGGCGGCGGCTCTCGGGGAGGAGTGATTGCAGCTTGGAGACCAGCTCGCTGATCTCCTCCTCACTGATTCGGTTCCTCCGGCTCGACATTGCCAGCGAGGAGTCAGTTGGTCTTGATGGAGGTTGTGAGAGGGGAAGAAATTGAAGCAGCAAAGAGTGAAGAAAGTGTGAGAGAGACAGAAAGGAGAGGAGAGCTTTATAGGGAAACGAAGGAGGAAGGAGAAGAGAGAGATTTGTGGGGGGAAAGAGTCGAAGTCCCCCCACTTGTCTGTCTCAACCCTGAGGGTGTGGGACCCAATGGGAAGGGCGGGGTACAAAAGCCAAATCTTTTTAACTTTCTGTAACAGGCTTTTTACATTAATAAAAGAAAAATCTTTTTTATACCTGGTTTTACTTTACCCTTATTTCCCACACAGATGTAATGATTCGGATACGTTTCAAATATATAAGTTCTACCGTGTGATGTATTTTAGAATTATTTTGTGGATACGATTCAGGTATAATTAATTTTAAAATAAAATCCAATATCCAACCACAATAGAACTAGGGCATGCTCCATCTGTACCATCAAGTTTGAACTAATTAATAAAGCGGATATCTGAATCTGAAGTTGTATTCATAAAAACTCATTATCAATATTTATATCTGTAAAAAAAATAGGAATAAGAAATGAGAAGTCTCAGATTCAACTATGTGTGTGAGGCGCGCACAATGTCCACCTTTCTTTCATGCATGTGGATCTAGCCGTCCAAGATTTTGCAATGACATTGTCTCGTGCCGTGAATGAATGAGCAATTGATGGGATCCACGTGCCATAGACATGTTGCAAGTACTAATTATCATGTATACCACATGAGACATCTTTTTCAACCTAAAATCCAACAATATGGTGGGGTAAAACTTTGATTTATACAAAATTACGCTAAGCCTATTGGACAAAAGGATCTTCTTCAGTGTCGAAAATTAGCAGACCTGTCCATTAATTAATCATAACTACTCACAACCGTTTATGTGTAAAGAAATAGTTTCAATTGATCAGTGAACTGGTTTGTTGATTTTGATCCAATTGCAACGCTAAGAAAGAAAACGATGACGCCAAAATATAGTATCTAAAAGAGGGATCCACATTAATTAATAAAGAAAACTAACTAACTAGAAATTAATTTAATTAAGGGCTTTGAGCAATCTTGATTTGTCTCTATCGACATAGTTCTAATGAGTAATTAATACACTTATGTTACACTTGAGAGTGAACAAACCCAGGGACTTGCATTATAGGCTTTTGTTAACGTGGTACCCAAAAGATGCTGTCTGCATTATGTCTCAAAATTTTGAAACCCTCTCTTATAACTCGGCCGGTGCCTTGTCTCGTTCTTAATTTTTAGACTTGTATTTAAGCTCCTCCAATGGCCCTACCTTCAATCCTCTCAAACCCTAGGGGATCAAGATCCATAACTTTGTTTAAACATATCCCTTTAAGATTTGGCTTTATTTAACAAGGCCCGTAATTTAACCCATAATTTGCGCCCGAAACCCAAATCCGAGGTGCGGACACGCGGTGGACCCGAGGCTTAGGGTGGGGCCAGATCAGCTCATGGGGATGGGGTTTCAGTTCATGTGTGTGTGTGTGAGTCACACACACATATTATAAGAGGCTCAATTCATGTTCACAGGCGAGATTGACCATCTTGTAATTTTATAAGAGGTCTAAAAAATTTGAGTTCGGTTCGTGTGTGTGAGCGACACATACAATAAGAAAGTGAATCTCGCGTTGACACGTAGACTGCACTTTTTATAATCTTTTATAATATGCGTGTGAAGCTCACGCACATAACATATATAAAAAGATCTATCCACGGGTTTGGTCCTCTTATTGTACATGAGTATGACCCACACACGTATGATCCAAACTAAAGAATTTAAAACTTTCTTTTATTAAAATTGAAACCCGACGTCTTATTCATCTCATTCACTCAAGTGTCCACGTGAAATTGATAATCTTGCATGAGTGTCTCACATGCATGAACCGAATCCCTCGGCATGGTGGTGACGTGCACTGGCGTGTGTCGGATGGGGCTGGGTGGACGGTCACGTTATTCGGGTTAGGGCCGGAGTGATATATGATATGTGGGCCCGGCAGGCCCCAGAAAAAGTGGGCCCGTGGCCCATTAATTACGACCACGTGACGCGTGATTTACGAGGCAGCCGGTACTCTTGGGGATGGTCTCATTGGTTCGATGTATGTGTGGGGTTCGTGCTTGAAAATTTTTTGGGAGCAAATTTATGCGTTTTTGGTGGCCAGACAATGGACCATATACTTTCTCCTTTACTAAATCTCTTGAACAAAGAGAGAAATATATTTAGAAATATGTGCGCGGTTTCGACCACATGAGAAAATCTTGAGAGAGAAATTTTTGTAGGGTGGCATATCTTTCTTTTGTCTTTGTTGGACCGGATATTTTCTCTAATTTGTAGCAATCTCTGTTGCAGTTGATCACACTATTAATAACATTGAATCCAGCTTAGATTTTATTTAGTTTAAGAAAAATAATTAACTAAAGAAGCAGTTCATTCAGGTTATCAACCTTAAATTATGAGGCAGCTTTTCTATTAGATTCAGGTGAGTATATTAAATTTGCATGTTGATACAAATACCAATTCTAATGTGACATAATCACTCTCTATCTGGACAAATTGATGAGTCAAGAAGTAATGCAATAATAATAGTTAATACAGTGACATAGTTTTATCCTGAAAGCAAACTACAGGATAAATAAGCAATTAGATATTGATGTGTACGTATAGCTAGCAAAATGAGCATAATTTATGTTTCGTTAGTTAATTAGCAAGAGTTCCCCAAGATCATTAATAGAATCAACTCCCTTGTATTACAAGTGTATTATAAAGCAAGACAAGTTTTTAAAATATGGGCTTAGATTGGCATCTATATATTGGAATAAGCTAATAAGGTTTGTGTGAATTCCATACGTTCAATAACGAAAACATGACTGTTTGTAAGTTGAATTCGCCCGGGCTTGCTGAAACCATGATAACGATGTAATGTTGATGGTGTGTGGTTTATGGTTTAGGAGAGTTTTTAATGATAAGGCTAACAATTTTGGTTATCTTATTCACTTACTCCTAAGGAAGGGGACCCCAAAAATTTTACGTTCCCTTAAAAACCCCTTAAAAACCCTAGAGGATGACTAGTAAGAGATGTGTCAAAAGACACACCTTTGTGACTTTGTCCTAGGTACTCTCACTTACAAATTCCTTGGGGGTCCCTAGGGTAAGGAAGTGAAAGGGAGGTAGGGCCCCGGGTCCTAGAAAACTACTTGTCAGGGTGTTGGGGGTGTCAGGGTGTTTGTGTGTGTGTGTGTGTGTGTGTGTGGGGGGGTGTGGGGTGGGGGGGGGGGGGGGGGGTGGCTGGATGTTTGTTCAAGGGCTCAACATGTGAATGCTTCTACTTGTAGGGTGCCCCCGCATGGGCTCTACCATCCCAAGCTTCCTTACAATTGGAAAACGAGAGTGAGGTTGCATTGCAGGGTTTATTGGCCCTTTGGGCTTGGACAGTGACGTACGCTGAATTTTCACTAAGTGGGGGCGAAAACATTTTGAACTAAAATTGAAAATTTATAAAAATCAAACAACATATTTTAAGTTTTGATATTACAAAAAAAATAGAGGGGCTCCCATTCAAGATAACATATCTCACCCTAAATTACAATGCTCCCCTTCGAGGAGCCATATTCTGAAATCGTTGAATGATTGATTCATTGTCAATGTTGTCAAATATGTCTTTTTCAATATATGTCACCAAGCAATCATTCATCAACTCATCACCCATTCTATTACGCAGTGAATTCTTGATAAACTTCATTGCAGAGAGGTTGTGAGAGTTCTCAATCCCCAGAGGAGAGACTGAGAATCTGTCATTAGGAGAAACTAGAGGTTTTTTTTTTTTTTTTTGAAGATCAGGAGAAATGATCCAAGTTGGATTTTTTTGCTTAGTTAACCCAACTTCAGTGGGGGCGACCGCATACGCTCGCCCCACCTGGGTCCGCCACTGGGCTTGGGCACACTGCCCCTGCTCCCCAACCCCCCACCATGTGACCCTTGACACTGACCCTACATTTTGTACACATCACTAGAATTGACACTTGACTTCAAACATGCACGACATGGGCTGCTCTCAATCCACAATCCTATTCTCCTAACAGGCAAGCCCACATGAGTTTTTAACTCCCCATTGTTTTAATGTGGGATAGTGATTGGGACCTGACCTTAGCCCTTTAGATACAACTGGCTAGCTCATGATACTACCACGTCAACTATACTTGTGTCTTCAATTGGGTCTGCCCCGTGGGAGTTAAATTGAAACCCTAATTAGTGCAAAAGGGAGGGTCAGTACCAAAGAGACGTGATTGCATTGCATGGCGTTAGGGGGCTAACGTGCATGGGCGGCAACCACGTGGGTCTGCGCCTCCGTCGCCCGCTGCTGCAGCAACCGCAGTTAATGAGCCCCGCCCGCCCCAGCGGCGTCTGGTGGCTGGGCCCACCGATGGCGGTGGGGCCCAACGCCCAATCTGCAACTGTTGACAGGCAACAACTAACTGTACCCAACCAACTGTCATCCGCGGGTGGGCTTACTGTTATCCACATTAAGGGTCAGGATTTGGCCCATCTCTCTCTCTCCCCATGTGCCTTCTCTTCTTCATTCTCTCTGACTCCTCATCATCTCACCATAACGAATACCTGCTTATTTTTACTATTTTACATGCCCCCATCATGTGTTCACATAAATTCATGTCTTACATTTTTATGCGAAAACCGTTGGATAAAATATTATTATATTAAATATATCATTTATAGTAAATCCGATATATATATTTTTTTACGTGACCAGTCTAAGAAAAGAAAATTAGGGTGCTCCAATTTTGTCGGTGCAACGTACGTGCCTAGCAATATAGTGGACGTTGGAAATTGCTAGAATGTGCATTTTAAGAAACAATTACAATTTTCTACCTACTTCATCTGATTTTTTTTTATTTTATTTAAATGGTATTTTATTTTTTTCTATTTTGAAATATAAGCTGATGGACTTAAACTTGAAATTCCCTACAACTCATTTTTATCCGCGAATCAAACCTCGTTTGCAAATAGTTTTTGAGTTAGAATTGTCTACGTCGTTCTTGCTATGTTATTGAATGCGTTAACTCAGTAGAGAGTGATTGGTTCTGATATTTCTATTTTATTTTTCATTATTTTATTATTGTGCTAATTACTGACCATGTCAGACTGATTCATGTAAAATATGCACAATAAATGCACGTTAACTTACTCCAAGAGACTGAAACGAGCCAGTATTGATCTCTGCTGAGTTAGCTAGGTCAGAAGAACAAAGACTAGTTTAATTCTAGAGACAACAATTTCTCAACATTTAATAATATCTATTGCATTATAGAACGTATAGACTAGTTTAAGATGGATCACAATTCTTTTTATTTACGAGAAACACTACATGCTTACATCGTGAGAGAAAAAACGGGGAAAAATCTATATCTATATATATATATAAAGAAAAGAAATTGCTTTTAGATGTTTAGTAAGATTGACGTGTGTCAAAAACTCTCTTGAGAAAAAATTGGTGTTAAAAAGCCCTTTGACCCAGATTCCCGTTCGCCCCGGTTCCTGTCCTTACCACATGGGCATAGGTCCTCAAATGCATTTTCGTATTGTCATTATTGCCCTTGCTGATGTGTCTCCTTTCATACGAAAAGTAGCATGCACATACTCTTTGATGGATGCAGGACAAGTATCTGTCCACTTTTCTAATTATTTGTCCACCCAATGCTGAGTCAACACATTTTGAATTTGAAATGAAATTTTTTCAGCGATGTGACCAGCAAGAGCATTAATAAGAAAAAGTGGACATAAAACAAAAAATGTGAACATAATGTTGAAATTGTGGACATAAATAAGAAAAAGTGGACTTATAATAAAAAATGTGTTTAATAATAATGTTAACAAATAGTAAAAAAAAGTGAACATTTACCGAGATGTGTGAATATATAATGAAAAAATCAGACATATAGGTGAACATAATGATAAATGTGAACATAATGTTCAAAAGATGGTAAGAAGTGGACACAGACACTATTATGAACTCACGTTTCGCTGGAATAAGGAACTGGACGCTTCTGCCAGGCTCTCTAGGGAACTAAAAGTAATTTCCCTTAAAAAGATAATAAAAGAAGAAAAATAATCTATTGTTCATGTGGATCTTGTTGTTGGCCCAGTGGCCCATTACTCTAGTTTTAATAATGATTAACTCATGTAATTATAGTTTACTAATAATCTTGTGATATTTAGTTTCAGATATTTGATCAAGATTTTAGTAGTGATTAACTTTAACAAAGGTGTTTTGGAGGTTTCACATGTAGATTCAAGAGCTCGAGCGTCAAGATCGCATCTAGTACTCGGTTGAAGTCAAGCTCGTTGGATCGAGTCAACTTGGAGAAGGAGTTCCACAAGAAAATCTCGGTTTGTGTTTAGTATGTTTAGATCATTATAAAGATTAGATAGTATTGATATGCTCAAGTTCACATATACACATAAGTTTAAGATTTATTGGTTTTGATTTTCGGTTTAACAGGTTTTTAGTTTTCATGTCAAAAACATAGATATATATATCTTATATGTATATTAGATTCTATCCATATGCAACATGCTTTAAAGATTGTTTTCAATATCATGTTTTTGTATTTACATGAGTTTTGGAGAAAACAGTTTTCCATTTCAAAAATCCAAAGTTTGAAAATACGATTTTTGTATTTAGCCAAATTTCAATATCACAAAAATGGTTCGAATTGTTTATAATATGTGTTGAATTTTTGTCACACATATTTGCATTTCAAAGATCTTAAAAGAACTTATTTTTATGAAATTTATGTGATTTTATGGGATTTAATTGAATGTAAAATAACTAAGTTTTTAATCCCTTAAAACAGTAGGACCTGGCCTTCTGCCGGTCGACCGAGGCAGAAGTCGGTTGACCGGCGTGCACAAACGTGCACGATAGTATGGCTGGTGGGCCGGTCGACTGACCCGGTCGACCGCCAGAGAGCTCTGATATTTGTAAATGGCCCCGGTCGACCGAGCGGTCAACCGACAGCTGTATCTAGGCCCGATCGACCGAGCAGTCGAACGGAGGCATAACGGTCATAAAAATGACCGTTGGGCGGTCGATCGGGCGGTCAACCGGAAGGTCATTTCTGACCTTTCCTGGCAGCCAACGCGCAGAATTTTGAGAGGGTATAAATACCCATCTCTTGAGCTGGTTTCTTCATGGTTTTTGAGAGAAAAATTTCCCATCTTCTTAGTGTTTAACAGTAAGTTTTTAAAAGAGTTTTGGGCTTAAAGATTTTATCTCTATTTGTTTTTTTAAAAGGGTTGGAAAAATCAAAGAAAAATAAAGTCTTTGGGAATTGATTTTTGATCTTCATTTCTATAGCTATCTAGAAGTTTTCCCAAGAGTTTTTCTCTGTGATTTGATTTTCAAACTCTTTATTTTCTCATACTTGAGCTATCATATCTATCCTATCTATTAGGATCTTGTTTTGTGAGGAAAATGATTTGTGGTAGTGGAGACCACCAAGTGTTGTAACCTTCTTTACTTTGTGATATCCCGTTAGTGAGAGGTGATTGTGGAGGTTGTGTTGATATCGCTCTAGTGAGAGGTGATTGCGGAATTGTGTTGGTATCCCTCTAAGTGTAGAGGTGATTGTTGTTTGGCTAAGTGCCCATCCCTCTAAGTGTAGAGGTGATTGTTGTTGTGCCTTGCCTCTAGTGTAGAGGTTATTGTTGGTTGAGAGAGGAGTTGTGTACTCCAATTTGTATTACCCAAATTCTCAGTGGTGGTTTCCCTGCGTGGGAAGTCCTGTGTGGATGATATAATGAAAATCCTTCTGTGTGATGGCGGGGACTTAGAGCAGTGGCTCGAACCTCGAAACATATCTTTATGTTTGCGATTGATCCACTATCTCTAAACTCTCTCTCTCTCTCTTATTGTGCATTGCATCATATTGCTCATATCATTTTTATGCTTGATTTTGATTGTGTGCCATACTTGTGTTAAACCAAGAGAGCTTCATATAGCACCTCAACTCTTATTTAGAGGAATTTAGAGGAGATAGTTCAGAGCCCTTCACCGGGAATTCGGCTACACTCTTTGGTTACACTAAGTGTGTTGCAATTAATTTTTAATTCCGCATCATTTGTCATTAGATTAGCCTTACACCTATTCACCCCTCTCTAAGTGTACTTTCAATTGGTATCAGAGCCTACGCTCCTGATATAGAGTTAACCACCTAGGAGTTAAAACTAGTATTTGCAGTTGCACACTTATTTGTTTACATACCTCATGACTACCTTGCCCCTCCCATGTTTGATGTTTTCTAACATCGATATGTGAAAGCTTAGAATGAGTATGCACCTAAAACCTTAGGAATGCATGTTTATCTTGCCGCTACCAAGAAACCTTATCTTGAAAATAGTAAGCATATAGAGACCAATGCACAAGCCCTAAAGCACTTAGAAACACACTAAGCAAAAATTATCTTTCTATGGTTTCTCATTGTGTTTTCCGCCTTTGCAATGTGGAACACCTTGACCTCTCCAAAGCTTCAAGCGCCAACATTGTGGATAAAGAATCTAGTGGAGATGAGTCCGACCAATATTGCTACATGGTCCAAGGGAATGACTCCGTTGAGGTAAACTTGGACACCCATCTAGATGATTGTGCTAGTTCTTCTTATAGTGATGATTATATTGATGCCGATGCATTAAATGAAAAACTATCTCTTGTTTGTGAAAACCTATAGAAAATACCAACTCTTGAAAAAGAAAACCTTTAAATTAAATAAAAAAATAAGGATTTGTTTTCGAAACTTGATATTGCTTTACAAGAGAGGGATGAGATTTCAAATGAAAGGACTTATTGAAATCCCAACTTGATCTTGCCTTAAATGAAAAAAAAATCTTAAAAAGTAAAAATGATTGTGATGAAGTTTTGAAGAAAAATGAAGTTCTTTTTTGACGGAGAAAAGGTTCCTTGTAAAATTTCCTTGAATCAATTGAAAGATTACAATGGATTTACACTCCGATTACAAGAGAGGGAAGATGTTGAGACTTGAATCCCCCCTTTTGTTTAAGGCTGGGTTCTTCAGGTGGCGGTGGAAAGTGAATCTTGTTTTCCGTTGACTGAGTGAACGTCAAGAACTCTTGGGATCTTCTCTTTGGATGGTCGATAGAGTGACACAGCTCCTGATTGACGAGGATCTCAAAGAGATTGTATGCAAAGATTGGCTTGTACGCAGCAAGTTGTTTGAAGAGTTGAACTCTCTTTCCTTTTCTGTGAAAGCTCACAAGTCAAATTCTTCTCCCAGAATTATCTGACCGACCGACCCCTTCTCAATAGAAAGCAAGGCTATTTATAGAGGTATTAGAGCGAACGTGCCCCTTAAAAATACTCCATAATGGGGGTTAACTTCTCCTTATATGGGCAGTGATTGACCCCATAACAAGGGCAGTTATAACTGAGACGTGAGTTTCAATCCTCGCGCCTTAGTGCTGCAGTGATGCTGAGAAGCGGGTTTTCGACCCTCGCGTCTTGCTGCTGCAGTGATACTGAGACGCGGGTTTCGACCCTCGCGTCTTGCTGCTGCAGTGATGCTGAGACGCGGGTTTCGACCCTCACTTCTTGCTGCTGCATGATACTAAGACTAGCCCTGCGTCTGGAGTTCTGCTTTTTGATGACTTGTCTTTTAATGATTTTTAGACAGCCTACAGAACCCCCTCCAAAGTTTTCGATATTCCGCAGTTGGCTGGGACGGTTTCAAAATACTTTGGACTCTAGCTGAATTCACCCTTCTCATGATTGGACTGATAATGCTCCGAGCTTGATCTTGTTTGAAGTATGGCCTTCGTGAGTGTACTGTTGAACTCTTTGAAGCCGTCAAAAATGATCATGGCGAGTGTCCTAGATACACAGTCTAAACCTTCCGATGCTCTAGGTTTGTCGTTGGTGTACTTTAAACCAGGGGTGAACAGTCATTTGCTTGCGTCAGTGTACTGTTGAACTGAATTACAGAAGTAAGGACTGAATGTAAGTCCTACAGACGCAGGGGTTATGCGGTTTTTAAAGACGCGCCTTCTGTAGGGATGTGTCTTTTGGGATGAAGACGCGGCTGTCGCTCTGTGGAGTAGACGCGACTTTGGCCTAGTTGAAAAGGCGCGATCTTCGGAGGGACGCGTCTTTTGGGATGAAGACGCAGCTGTTGAATGCGAATCCATGCTGTGAGCGCGTTGCCACGTGTCCTGTAGAATTGAGAGGACATCTTCTTTTTAGTGCGCGAATTTCGCGCTGCATTTAATACGCTTTCCACGCGTCAGGCAAAGATTAGGCGTCGAGCCAAGCGCCGCGTATCTCTGCGAATCACTGTGCCTATAAAAGGCAACAGTCTTTCAAGAGTCATCATCAGACTCTTCTTCTTCATTTGAACCTCTAGGGTTAAGAAAGCTTGAAGCTTTTTTGTTCTTCTCGTTTCTTTCACTCCCAACACCGATTCCACGGTCGCAGTGGCACCAAAGGCTAAGCATGCTGCTTTGCCTTCCAAGGCCATCGTTCCTGAGACCTAAATGGGTGGTTCCTCCATACAGGAATCCCCTATTTCAGGTATTTAAAATCATCGGACTTGGTTTTCCGCCATTAAAGGGGCTTACAGAGTTCTTTTAACTCTTAAATCCCTTTTGAATGTGAACCGCCAACGCGGGCTCAAGCCCGTGTTTGATCTTCAGGCGCGGTTCTTATCAGAGCCTAGGTTCACACCTGGTGTGGATAATCATCTGGGTCAATCCTCAGGCTCAGACCTACAGTACAATCAGATTCAGATTCAACTTATCTGTATCTGAATATGGGGATTCCAGCGACGAGTACAAGAATACAATGTCATTGATAATTCATTCCTTGACTCTTTTATATTCCTTCCTTACAGTTGTCGACCAGAATATCCAATTTCCTTCTCGTTTTCTTTTCATCATATTGCTTCCAATCCGTTCGTGTTAGTTCACTACACTACTTCTCCATCCCGAGTTCCTTCTAGATATCAGAGTGCGCAGCGGAAGTGTCGTGGACCCGTAACATTTCAGTTTTGGGATTGGAAATATTGTTCTCACACCTGATTTTAAAATTTCGAGGACAAAATTTTTTTTGTACGGTGGGGAGAAATGTAACCCCCCTGATCCCTGATGTACGTATCACAGTATCAGTACGCAATAAGACGTACAAATTGATTTGACCTTTTTATTAGTCAGATTGTGTCGATTTCAGTTTCAAATATTATTTTTCAATATTTTAGATTTTTCAGTATTTTCTGGAATTTTTCTGAATTATTTTGAAAAATCTCCGTAGTCGGTGTCGACCGATACCGATAATCGGTTCTATGATTTTTAATTCACAAATGGAGTTGAATTTAGAGAATCTGCTTTCACCTTGTGCCTTAGAATCATATTTTCTACATTTTGGTATTTTTGAAAATTTTTATGAATTTATCAAAAATCAGGCGAAACCGGTGTTGCTCGATACCGGCGAAACCTTTCAGGATTTTTAATCTGCAAAGCAGATTGAATTTTTGCAAACTGTTTTATTATTACTCTCAGGATAATATTTTCTATTTTCTGTAATTTTTGGGTACCGTTCGGAGCTGGTCGAATATTGGGCCAATATTATAATAATAAAATATTATTTTTTTATCTTTCTTTTTCTTTCCTTTTCTTCTCCTTATTCTCAAAGCTTCCTTCCCCACCGCCCTTTTCAGTCAACAAACCCATCCCACCGCCTCTCACTCTCCCAGTTAAATCCCTTCTCACTCACCCTCTTTCTATTTCAAAACTCTCTCTTCTCTCTCTAAAACTCTCTCTCAATCTCTCTCACTCTCTCTCCATAGCTCTCTCTCTCTCTCTCTCCCCCTATCTCACCCTCTGTTTCAGGCCAGAGGACCCGCTGCCTGGCCAAGCGCCGCCCGGGCGCGCCGCCGGTGGCGTGCGTCCCCGGCCGGCGGCCGCGCCCCAGCCCGGCCGGCTGCCACCGCCCCCTCCTTTTCTCCCCCTTTTTCTTCTTCTTCTTCTTCCTTTACTTTTCTTCTTCCAGTTTTCTTTCTCTCCCTCTCTTTCTCTCCCTCTCTCTCACTCACCCTCTCTCTCACGTTCTCTCGGCCAGCAGGACGGCCGCCGGCAGGCCGGCCGGCCCGCGCAAGCGCCCAGCAGCACGGAGCTGCTGCTGCTGCGACTGCTCCTTCTTTGGGTAAGTGGGTTCGGGTTTACACCCGAACCCATTAACCCCTATTGGGTTAAAGTGAACCCAATAACCCTTTGGGTTTTATTTGAAAACCCAAAACCCACTTGGCCAAACCCGACCCGTTAAGAGCCCAACCCGCTCCGAAACCCAATAAAGGTAAATTTATAGAAAATCCCCTGATTCAATTTATTAATTGCATTTGAATTCTTTTTATTTACATATTTAACCCATTTTGATGATTTTAGCGTTCGGGCGATATTTGGAGCATCGGACTCCGATTCGGACGATTCTGGATCCGTTGCGATCGTGGAAAAGAGAGCTACCTTCTCATGATCAGTTTGTAAGTGTTTTCCTTTTATAAATTATATTTTATCATGTTTAGTATATTGGTTGGTTGCCTAATTAATAAAACGTGATTATCGGAAAATCATTATATTATTAAACACTAAATGTCATTGTTGAAAATCCCTGTAGTCCCTGTAAGTAAAACATACTGATAGATAGATGATACCTGTCTGAATGATTGGCTAATTAACGAGATTTTCAAAGTTAATAATGTTCCTAAGTAAACCTAGTCTCTAAATTGATATAGGAATCGTTATTCTTATTAGTAGTAGTTGACACTCGAGTAGATGCTATTACCCCAGACGCTAACATTAGTATTCACACTATGACTTGGATATCCTATCACACGGGACACTGTTATCTCATGTACATGTAACACCGTTACACAGATCCTCTTACACGCAACACTATGTCCCACCGTACATTGATACCCGATTCACTAGACGTTGTCATTTCATTACTGCTACATGCATATTGTCACTCTGCCATGGATACGCGACACTGATAGTTCATGTGCTAGTATCATCGTTGCACAGTTACTATGATACGTCACACTATTATTTCGTATTCATGTGCACATATATATATAATATATATATATATTATATATATATATATATATATATATATGTGTGTGTGTGTATATATATATAATGTTATCATCGTTACATGGATTCTCGGCATCCCTGTTACACATGCATACATGGTTTCTCTATTCTTGTCATATGGATCACCGTTCATTACTCATGTATTCCTGTTACATGATTGTTTCCCGTTACATCTATTGATATTCTTGTTATTAATATTCCCGTTACTGGACATGAGAGCTGTTGATATGCGATATGTGGAATCCCACATCTATTGTTCCCGTTTCCCGTTATATTGTTCCTGTTTCCCGTTATATTGTTCTATGCTATCAACAGAGCTTAGGTCCAGGTCCTGTTATCATATTACATGTAACATGTACTGTATTTGTTCTAGTAATATCAGATCATAAAGATAACTTGGGTATGGGGGAGACTTGACGGTTGACTAGATCTTATCGGGTGGATGCCTGGATCCATTGTTTGTCCCACTGCAGGGGACGGGGTAGTGCTGGCTACCGTCTGTTACTCATAAGCTCCAGTTTCCCGTTATTGTTTTAGCTCATTGAGATCCCGTTACATGTTACAGCCTTAGCGGGCTGGTCCTGGTCTCAGCAGCCAGGGGTCTGATAAGGCCGTTGTCCCGGGTATGCACGGGATACACCCACCCGATAAGAGCTCCTTGACCATGGCTTTCCAATTAACATAATAAAATAGTATACATAATAGTGACGTCGGGAACACTTGTTATTTGGTCACTCTCTCGTTTGGATAATGGTACCCGTAGGCCATGTCCGGATGGGTTCGACTGGAGTGCGGGCTCCAGTATGAACTGTCAGTGGTATGAGACACTGGAAGAGATTGATTAAAATACCAGGTGATACTGATTGCTACTGTTGTATAAAGGACATGACTTGCCTGATACATGTATGCTATCTTGTTACTGTTCCTGATGATTTATCCGTTATCATGTTACATGTCTACTTGTTACTTTACCTGTTACATGTTATACTTTCTGTGTGTGGCATACTACGCATGTTCTGCATTGCATATATTCTGTTTTCTGTATAGTAGACATCATTACTGTATATGCACAACACTGTATTGTGGTTATGGTGCATATGTCCATCTGCATGTTTACTTCTATCACGTCTCCACTAGCATGTTCATTTCTATTACGTCACCACTAAACAACATTATTTATGATATACCCTGGATACAATTAGAGACATGACCTGATGATACCGGTTAGGTAGTGAAGGTATTAAAAGATCACCTGTTTATATATTTCTACTGCTTAGTATTTGTTTATTATATGGTATCACTATTACAACATCATGTATTATATATTAATCATGATTGTATTACTATTGTATCTATTACTGCCTCCTTCATTTACCACTCACTAGGTCGCTTTCTGACGACCCTGGGTTTGCGTGCCCAGGTTGGAGATCCGAGTTACCGTATCATCAGATAGTGCCTTGGCGTCACATAGGAGATTCCTCATCGAGATTATTCATAGGTATCTGTTCGGTACGGAAAGAGATTTGCCGTAAAATTTCCTTGAATCAGTTGAAAGATTACAACAAAACAATATTCCGACTACAAGGGAGGGAGGATGCTTGAATCTTCCCTTTGTTTAAGGCTGGGTTCTTCGTGTGGCGATGGAGAGTGAATCTTGTTCTCCGTTGACCAGATGACCGTCCTGGACCGTCGGGGGTCTTCTCTTCGGCCAGTAGGGGAGTAACTCAGCTCCGTCTACCAAACTCTCAAAGAGGAGGTAAGCGAAGAGCGGTTAGTACTCAGTAAGCCTGCTGAAGAGTCTTCTCTCTTGTTGGCGTCGTGCTTCTCTCAAAATCTCCGACCTTTGGATTTAATTTGCTCGCCCGACCCTTCTCTGATTCTGGATTCAAGAATGCCCGACCCCTCTCCCTTTTTTTTCAATCAATCGACCCTTCCTTCATAGCCAACAGGGCTATTTATAGGGGTCTTAAGGGGTGATCGTGCCCCCTAAAAATGCGCCTGAATGAGGGGCCGTTACCCGCTATACGCGCGGTAACTGACCTCCACGATCTGGGGCGGTTGCAACTGAGACGCGGGCTTTGAACCGACGCGCCTTGATGCTGAGACGCGGGCTTCAGGCCGACGCGCCTTGATGCTGAGACGCGGGTTTTGAACCGAACGCGCCTTGAAGTTGAGACGCGGGCTTTGGGCCGACGCGCCTTGATGTAGAGACGCGGGCTTTGAACCAAACGCGCCTTGAAGTTGAGACGCGGGCTTCGGGCCGACGCGCCTTGATGCTGAGACGCGGGCTTCAGGCCGACGCGCCTTGATGCTGAGACGCGGGTTTTGAACCGAACGCGCCTTGAAGTTGAGACGCGGGCTTCGGGCCGACGCGCCTTGATGTAGAGACGCGGGCTTTGAACCAAACGCGCCTTGAAGTTGAGACGCGGGCTTCGGGCCAACGCGCCTTGATGCTGAGACGCGGGCTTCAGTCCCTTGCGTCTAATGTTTAAGACTGCTTCTTTGATGGCTTGCCTGGTTAGTCATTTTTAGACAGCCTACAGAACCCCCTCCAAAGTTTCCGATATTCCGCAGTTGAATGGGACGGATTTCGGAATACTTTGGACTTAAACCGCGTTCGCCTTTGTGACTGGACTGTTGATGCTTCGGGTTTGACCTTATCCGAATTTGGTCTTCGTGAGTGTACTGTTGAACTCTTAGAAGCCATCAGAGTCGATCGTGTTGAGTGTCTAGATACACAGCCTAGACCTCCCCAATTGCTTTTAGTCTGTCACGGGTGCGTTTTTGGCTGGGAGTAGTTGGTTGTCTGTTGGCGCCAGTGTACTGTTGAACTGTCTTGCAGACGCATAAGACTGGACGCAGGCTCCTTTTTGAAAAGCAGAGGCTGCTTTGAAGACGCAGCTTCCATAAAATAGACGCGATGTTTGGCCAGACGCGAACTCCTTAGAGGAGACGCGATCTTCCGAACGCACTCTTGGAAATGCTGACGGGGCATGTCCGGTGCGTTTTCTGGGCGCGGACTCTATGTTGTCATGATTACGCCGCCAGCTGGCCTGGGGAAACGGCGAAATTTCGCCTTTTGGCGCGCGGATCTCGCGGTTCATTAAATGAACTGCTCCACGTGTCAATTTTTAACTCGTGGCGAGGTTGCGACGCATGATCTTTGCCACCGGAAATGATTTTGTTACACGCGTCAAGCGACGATTCGCTGCAGCGTCCCTTGGGTCACGCGCCGCGTATCTCTGCGAATCCCTGTGCCTATAAAAGGCAGCAGTTTGGAGAGACTCTTCTTCTTCTCGCGCTTGCTAAGAACTTTAGAAAAACATATTCTCCTCCCTGTTCCTCTGTTTAACCTCGGATCAAATTCGCCATGGCACCAAAGATTAAGCCGACTGCTTCTTCCTCAAAGGCGACCACCACCGAGGCCCGGAGGGGCAGCTCTTCCTCTGCGCAGGACTTCGTCCTCCAAGGTCTCCAAGGTAGTATGCCGTCTAGGCAGAACTTCACCTTTAAGAACTTTAACACAGAGAATGTGTTTGATTCCCCAGACGCAGTCTTTGGGATGATAACCGGGGCGCAGATTAGACAATCTGACGCCCAAGGACTCTGCACTTCGGGTCCTTCACTTAGAATATTTCTAACTGTGAAGGTCTCTGGACGCAGCTTACAGAACGCAGATTTGATTTTCGCGTTCTGTGTCATCAGGCGCCAATTTGATGAATCTGGCGTCTGAGTCCGGGCAGAGTCAAGTCTTGGCTTGCAGAACGCGGATTTGATCTTCGCGTTCTGTGTCATCAGGCGCCAATTTGATGAATCTGGCGTCTGAGTCCAAGTACTTTGGAATTTCATAAGTATTGGTTTGTAGAACGCGGAATTGATCTTCGCGTTCTGTGTCATCAGGCGCCAATTTGATGAATCTGGCGTCTGAGTCCAAGTACTTTGGAATTTCATAAGTATTGGTTTGCAGAACGCGGATTTGATCCTTGCGTTCTGTGCTTCCTGACGCAGAGTTGCAGGTCTGGACGCGGATTTGATAATTCCTGCGTCCAGTATCTCTTCTGCGTTTAAATTATAAACACTTAGTATTTCTCTTTGCTTTTGGTAAAGCATCTGACTTAAGTGTTTTTTTATCTTTTTGCAGCGCCGCAACCTGCTACTTCACTCCCCAAGATACGCCATTTTGGGCATGTAGGTGGTGCTGACCGGAACCTAACCTTTGTGCTGCAAAGGACTGTCCCTGTGACTGCCGACCAGTCGCCGGCTCGTGAGAAGAAGCTCTCGAACGTCGATATGAGGACTCTTCGAGTGCTTATGACCGATGCAGCATTCATCACGGATGATGGCATTCAGCTGGAGAAGCCCGCCTTCTTCTTCGGGGATCATATCCACGATGGCGGCCATCGCGTGCACGAAGGGACTTACACATGGCTCCGTCAAATAGGGGCAGAAGGTTCTTTCTCCCGGCCATGGATAGGATGTACCCTATGTTCTATTACCAGCATATGTCCGTCCCGCGGAAGATGGAGTTTGACCTCGCTCGATATGCTCCTGAGGTTACTCTTGGCGATCTGGGCTCCCACTACCAAGTGCACCGTCATGACGGCCATGACGGGTCGGTTATCGGCCTTTTCCCTGGATCGCGCAAGAGGGAGATCCCGTCTGGAGAGATACCGCACATTGGCACCACCTTCCTCAACATGTTCATGGCAGCGGAGGGTGACTATCCAGTTGCGTTCCGTGCATATGGGTGGATCCATTCCCCAGCGAATTACTGGTGGGGCAGGATGGTTGGCTTTGTCCTTACCGAGCTCGGGGATTTGCTGAAGCGTGTAGGACTGTACTCGGCGGTCAGGGCCGTACAGTGGGGGATCCCTCAAAGTTCTCAAAACTTCTTTGGGATCCTAGAACGTTACAATCCCTTGACGGGGACGTTCTTTACTCCAGTCGGGGAGATGGGCCTTGCCTTACACGAGCTGCACGAGGTCTCAGGACTGGTAACAGGGGACATGCCCTATGAAGAATATGTCCCGACCGCTGTGGAGCTTCGCCACGTGAAGGAGGAGTTTCCCCTCATATACGAGACCTACTGGGAAGTGCTCTGTCACTTCCATATCTGCGGTCAGATCACCAAATGGCGGTCGCAGGGGGTCACGTATCTGTCTTGGGCCAGTTATTTGTTCAACAATGTGAACACCAAAGACCACTTGATCACCCGATTGGCTCCCAGCTCTGATAGGGAGATCGAAGACCGGATTGACCAGGCTCCCGAGAAGTTCTACACCACAGAATCGAACGAAGATGGTTTCGACCCCGACTTGGTTTTTGAAAGCTTCCACCACCAAGCCCGGACTCCTATCTCCGATCGGGCGCTGCTGGCGGGTTTTCTGATGCTGTGGCTAAAGCGTTGTGTGGTGCCCACGCTGCCACATGAAGTTATAGTTGCCGACGTGGTGTACCCGGCGGTGCTTCTGGCCCATGGCAACCCTATAGCTCTTCTCCCGACCGTGGTGGCTGGTATTCAGAGCGGGCTGCGGGCGCTGGCTAAAAGCTTTTGTGAGCCGCCAAAAACTGTGGATTCCGAGGGAAAGCCGCTCACGGACGCAGAGGGGAATCCAGTGGTGAAGCATCCCAATCCTCGGGTCGAGCTGCCTTACACATACCTTATGGCCTGGTATGTGATGCACTGCCCCTCTTTGATGACGGCGGTGCGTTGGAAGGAGGACTCCGTCCCCTTCATACAGCGATTGGAGGGTTCAAGGTGGGAAGATCCTTATATATATTACATCCGGAAGCGTCTTTCAGCCCCGGCAAACTATCAGCTCAATCGTTGCCTCCTCCAGATCCCTGGTGCATCCTACGGCGATCTACTTGTCGATTCCGCAGGCCCTGATGATTTCACGAGGTTATCCCAGGGAGCCTTCTGGTGGTTGCTCAATATTCGGCCGGGTATATGCTTTTTCGACAAGGGACGTCATGCACCATTGAGCCATACATGCCGAATCGCTTCGCTCGACAGTTCGGCTATGACCAGCTCTATATCGGGAATCCAAATGCTTATCTCGCCTTCGAAGGGAACTTGTTCGAGGGTGCTCGGGCCTGGTACTATAGTGTGGCTGGAGGGACAGGAACAACCTTCCGTCTACCTCTCGAAGCGCCCAAGTGCCAGATGAGTCTAAGCTATTGTACTTGGTACTCCCAAGCCGTCCAGACACCAGACTTTCTTCCGGCATCTTCATGTATCGAGAGCATCAATGCAAGCCTCGAGGCAAGGACAGAGTCTGGTAAACCAACGAGACTCGTAGAGCAGTACCGGAAAGCCCGTAAGGAGGTCGGGAGAAGGACGAGGAGGGAGCCACGAGCTACAGAGCCACGACCGCCAAGGGCAGAGCCACGAGCGAAGAATGAGCCGTCAGTAACGAGGGCGGAGCCATCAGCGACGAGGGAGGAGCCGCAGACGAAGAGGTCTAGGCAGTTGGTGAGTAAGCGTCCTCACCGCTCTACTTCTGTTGTTGAGCCTGCCCCGAAGAAGGTTAAGAGGGACTCGGCGGCTGAAGTCTCTCAATCTGGAGCCATCTCTGCTGGAGTTGAGGCTCCTCCTGAAGATGTCGTTGCCAGAGTTGGCGAATCTCCGGAAGAGGAAGATTTTCCTCTTCCAGTTCGTGCTCCTAGGCCGCACCACGAGCACCGCGAGGCTGTGGAGGAAGGGGAGTTCATCGAGGAATCCGCTGTTGCTGCTGATGTCGCATCTCCAGAGATTGAAGTAATGGGTAATGCAGATGTTGAGATTCCGGGAGTTGCAGCTCAGCTCAAATCACCTTCTGCTCATGAAAGGAGAGATGAGGCACAGCAGTTGGGATCTCCGAGCGTCTTCATCCCCAGTCCTAGAGCCGTTGACCCTAGTCCTACTACTGGAGTGATTGGAGGCAAGGCTCCGATTGTGGATTCTCCTCGCACTGATCTGTCGTCTTCTTCGTTCTCAGGGGCAAGCATGTTTGAGGACGAGGTCGACTATGGTGATGAACCCGCTCCTCCTGATCAAAGCAAGTTCTTCCATATCTCAGAGGAGGAAATGTATGTGGGCGAGTCATCATCTGCACCACCAGTGGCGGCTATTCCTGTTGAAGGTACCCTTTCCACCTCCTGTCCAATTTTTCTTTACATGTTGAAGAAGATGTCTTGACATTCTTCATTTTATATTGCAGGGTCAGCTGGAGATGCCGAGGCTACAACCTCCTCGCATATTGAGGAGATGGTGGAGAGTTGACTCGACCACAGGGAATTGAGACCTCCGCTGCTGAGATGCCCTCAGAGGGGGCAGTTGCTGAGACTGGGGAGCCTTCCACTCTGCCAGAGGAGGAAGCCACTACTGAGGTCGAGGAGGCTCGGGTGGAGGCAGGTCCACTCCCAGGAGATTGCACGGCTCAAGTTTCAAATGAAGTTTCTGAGGAAATCGTGCTTGCCACTCCATCATTGGTCGCGGAAGTTCCCGCAGGGATAGCACCTCCGGAAGCACCAGTGGCTGGTTCTGCTCTTGCCGTATCGGCGGTTAGCATGACTTCTGCGCAAAAAGAGCCGGCCTACACCCTTCTTCCGAGATAGAAAGGGGGTCGGGGAGCGTTCCGGGTGATGACAGCATGGACTTCCTGACGCGCAGTACGGTGCGGCAGTTCTTTGAAGCGATGCGATCGTGCATCGACTTTATCCTTTCTGGGCGTCGTTCTTTTGACTTTGCCCGGAGATTTCTCGGGAATGTGGCCGAGAACATCGAGCTAGTCGGGGGCCTTCCTCTTGCTCAGGCATGTATGCGGGTGGTGGATCAGTTGGAGAGTGACCTGAAAGAGCTGAAGTCTTTAGACGAAGCTGACTCCCTCCACGAAACCCAAGTCATCCTGGATAGCCTCCTTTCTGCCCAAAGGCAAGAGCGACAGGAAGTGGAAGTACAAATTGCCGAAGAGGTCAGCAACCTTGAGCGTTCCCAGGCTGAATGCCAAAGGCTGATTGAAGACTCAGGGGATACTGAGCTTATCATGCAGAACACAGAGCTTGCTATTACCAACGCTCGGGCTGCCATTGCTAAGGCCAAAGCCATGCTAGCTGTCAATGAAGAGAAGCTCGTCGCCCTCCAGAAGAAGCTAGAGGAGCAGAAGGCTGCAAGGGTACGGGCTGAAGAGAGCCAGTCTGTTCATCTCTCCAGATTGGAGACTTTGCGAGCCCAGCTGGCTGAAAAACCCTGCCTATCTGAAGAGGAGCTGCGGGTCCAGGCGATGATGGAGGCTGAGAAGGCACGTCAGCATGAGATGCATCGTCTCAGGGAGCGCATCCGTTCCCTACCAGATCGAGATTTTTAGCCTTCTCCTCCCTTCTTTTTTCTTTTTTTGTAACGCTCAATCTTATTTGTATAAGAGAGCGTTTTTGTATCACTTTCATATTTTTGGATATAAATAAAAGTGACACCCTCCTTTTTACTTCTTTTGTCTCGAACTCTTTGCCTTGGTTGGACATGTAGGAGCAAGGAAGTCTTTTGATCTTTATCAAAATTATAATCATAATCTTAATAAGTCAAAAGATATGAGGAAAGATCTTGTTTCAAGAACTTTCATGACACTGTCAGAGGTGTAAGGTTAACTTGACAGAGGTGATTTTTGGTGGACCTGCCACTTTGTGGAAGAAAGTGACAGGTGGAGTTCGTACCCCCAGGAAAGATGAACTTTATCAAGGATTTGTGCTTAACTTGATTTCAGATCAGCTGGGGATGTTGATGGAAACATTGTTTATTGGTGTAATGTTAACCAACAATGCCTCCAAAATGAATTCGATATTCTGTTGGGGAAAATATCAAATGAAATTAGACTCGCGGGGGAATCTAGGGAAGTCCTTACCGTTAGAGGTGTGATATTAACTTAACGGGTTGGAAATAGTCTTGTCAGAAGTGTAATGTTAACTTGACAAGGACATGAGTTAGAGGTGTGATATTAACTTAACTCATCGACATCTCAGTTTTATAAGGGAAAACTGAGGGTGTCACTGTCATAGGTGTGATGTTTAACTTAACAGTGAGGGTAATGCTAGAGGTGTAATGTTGAACTTGGCATTAGTCGTCTCGGCTTGAAGAAGTCGAGGAAGGTCATAGCCATAGGTGTATTGTTGAACTTAGCAATGACTCGGATGCTAGAAGTGTAGTGTTAACTTGCATCGTTCGTCTCGGCTTAAGGAAGTCGAGGAAAGGTCATAGCCATAGGTGTATTGTTGAACTTAGCAATGACTCGGATGCTAGAAGTGTAGTGTTAACTTGGCATCGTCCATTTCAGCTTCGATATGGAAGTCTGAAGAAAGGGTGACTGTCAGAGGTGTAATATTAACTTGACGGGCACCTGATATACTGCTTAGAGGTGTAATGTTAACTTAAACAGTAGTTTGTCAGAGGTGTGATATTAACTTGACAAGAATTGGCTCTTGATAGGAGCAATTTGAGGACCTGTCATTCTATTGATGAGAATTGACAAGTGGAATTTGAAATGCCAGAGGTATAGTGTTAACTTGGCAATTTTGAAGTTTGCTGCTCTATGTAGAGGTAACAAGCGGGGCTTGTACTCGACAAGGAGTATTCATTACCAGAGGTATAGTGTTTAACGTAGTAATGTTTGCATTTTGTGGTCCTACCATTCTATGGATGAGAATTGGTAAGAGATTTTGGAGGAGAGAGTGGAATCAGGTCCACTTAGGATTTTTAGCAAACCCTCAGCTGTCAACGGATTTGAGGTGCCTTTACCAACTACCGTTTGAGTTGGGCTAGTCATGCTATTCCCCTCAGCATGATGAGTTGTCGAGGACTTATGTTGGGCTTAGATGCCAACATTTTCCTCTATCCTTAGCCGTCGAAGGCGTTGGATGTTTGATCAGAGGTGTGGTATTAACTTGATCGGCAGAAGAACACCATCTAGGGATAGTATTTCTTCAGGAATTTGCCATTGATTGGCATCATGAGTGTATCGCCATTAGAGGTTATGAGACGATACGATCCATTCGAGTAGACCGACTCTACTACAAATGGTCCTTCCCATTTGGGTTGGAATTTTCCCTTTGTCTTGTGCGTCATGACCATGGGTCTCCGGACGGCTAAGACAAGGTCGCCTTTCTTGAAAGTTCGCGTTTTGACTTTCTTGTTGAAGGCTCTGGTGATGCGAGCTTGATAAAGCTCGATCTGCTGCTGGGCCTGCAGACGCTTGTCGTCTAAGGCCTCCAGTTCTTGGAGTCGCTGTCGATGCTTCTCCTCTGTTGTCATCTCGGCGGTCAGGGCGACGCGTAGAGATGGAATTTGAATTTCCAGTGGGAGGACAGCTTCACATCCGTACACCAAGGAAAATGGCGTGGCTTTAGTTGGGGTTCGCACGGTCGTGCGATATGCCCATAAGCATTCACCCAACTTATCGTCCCAGTCTCGTTGACTTTTCGAGACGAATTTCTTGAGAAGCTTGCCAATAGTCTTATTGAAAGCTTCCGCGAGGCCGTTGGCGGGAGGATAGTATGCCGTTGATGACACACTCTGGATTCTGAACTTAGCGCAGAATCTCTGGAAAGCCTGGCTGATGAACTGGGGTCCATTGTCATGGACGATCCGCCGAGGCACACCGAAGCGATAGATAACGTGATGTTTCACGAACTTGATCACGTTAGACGATTTTACCTCTTTTAGAGGAACAGCTTCGGCCCACTTGGAGAAGTAATCGGTTATTGCTAGAATGAACCGATGTCCTTTCAACGATGGTGGGCTGATGGGGCCAACCACGTCCATCCCCCACATTTCGAACGGCCAAGTAGAGGTCGTAGAGTGGAGATACCCTGGTGCTTGATGGATGAAATCGCCATGTATTTGACAGGCGTGACATCTCTTAGCGAGGGAGATGGCGTCGACAATCATCTTGGGCCAATAGTAACCCAATCTTTGGAGTCGGTTTGCCAGCTTCGGGCCAGGTTGATGAGCTCCACAAATACCATCGTGGGCTTCTTTCAACACTTCACGGGCTTCTTTTGATGAGAGGCACCGGAGCAGGATCCCGTCATGCGATCGACGGTACAGTGTTCGCGTGATCGCATTATAGTAAAATTTGGGGGCTTTCCTTCGGATGGCAGCCGCCTCCCTGGTGTCTTCGGGCAAGATGCCGTACAAGACAAAATCAATATAGGGAAATCGCCAGTCTTTAAGCTCTGGAGCGGTTGACACTTCAAGTGTTTCCTTACCGCGACGATCTCCTGTTGACCTCTGGTAATCTCCGAGGGGACTTTTGGGCAGTATAGGTCGTGGCTATAGACGAATACCTTCTCCATTGCTCCAACTGGAAGAGCTAAGGAGGCAGCAAGGGATGCAAGTGCATCTGCATGCGCATTTTGCTTGCGCGGTACATGGTCGATGTAGAAGTTTGAAAACCTCTCGGCCATGTGGATTGTCGCGTTGTAGTAGCGTACTAGATCTTCATGCTGACCTCATACTCTCCGCGAACTTGGCTGACGATGAGTTTGGAGTCACCGTACGCCTCGAGATTTTTAACGCCAATCTCATCGGCGAATTGCATCCCAATCAAAAGAGCGTTGTATTCCGCCACATTGTTGGAGCAGGGCTCGGTTAACGAGATAGCTCGGGGAATCACATAATTTTGTGGGGAGACGAGTACTACTCCTACCCCCGCAACTGCGTGTCCCTTAGGGCTTGCCCTTGATGCACCATCGAAGAAAAGTTGCCATACTTGTCCTTCGAAGGTTGCCTGAGTCAGGCATACTTCAGTGACCTCATCTGGGAGATCCTCATAAAGTTTGGCTGCCCTCGGATCTGGGTGTTCGGCTAAGAAGTCCGCCACCGCTTGTCCTTTAATGGCCTTCTGTGGCAGGAAGTGCATCTCATATTGAGAGAGCAATATAGCCCATTTCGCCAGCCGGCCATTCAATGATGAAGGCTTTGTCATAAGCAACCTCAGGGGGTTGACTTTTGATATGACATTTATAGTTTGGCCTGCCAGATAATGTCGCATTTTCTGAATAGCGAACACCAAGGCCAAACACTCCTTCTCGATCGGGTTGTATCGATGTTCGGCCCCGATCATCGTTCTACTGAGGTAGTAGATTGCTTGTTCTCGTCCTTGGTCATCATTCTGAGCTAGTAGAGCTCCCAAAGAATGATCCATCGATCGGACGTACACCAGGAAGGGTTTTCCGGATACCGGGGCTGCAAGTACTGGTGGTTGGGTGAGGTATCGTTTGATCTCCTCGAATGCTTGCTGGCAAGCGTCGTCCCATATGAACGAGACTCCCTTCTTCATCAGCTTAGCGAAGGGTTGGCATCTTCCGGAGAGATTTGAAATAAATCTGCGGATGTATGCCAGTCGTCCCTGCAATCCTCTGAGCTCCCTGAGGCTTCTTGGAGGTTGCATTTCCTGAATGGCGCGAACCTTCTCCGGATCCAAATGAATTCCGGTAGAGGTTACAACAAACCCTAGGAATTTTCCGCTGGCAACCCCCAGGAATGATTTGGTGGGATTCATCTTCAATTGATGAGCCCGCATGATGTCAAAGACCGCTTTTAGGTCCGCTATGTGATCCCCTTTAGTGCGGCTTTTCACCGCGATGTCATCGACATAGCACTCCACCGTCTTGCGTATCTGCTGGTGGAAAATGGCATTCATAGCCCTTTGGTATGTCGCCCCTGCATTTTTAGTCCGAAGGGCATGACGGTGTAGCAGTATACTCCTAGAGGTGTCCTGAAGGAGGTGTGCTTTTCGTCGTCAGGGTACATCTTGATTTGATTGTAACCTGAGAATCCGTCCATAAAGGACATTCGCTCGAACCCGCATGTATTGTCAATCATGACATCTGTGATTGGCAACGGGAACTCGTCTTTGGGGCAGGCCCCGTTTAGATCGCGGAAGTCGATGCAGATCCGGATCTTCCCGTTCTTCTTAGCAACGGGGACGATGTTAGCTACCCAGTCGGGATGTTGTTCTTCCCTGATGAAGCCAGAGTCAATGAGCTTTTGACTTCTAATTGGATTGCCTCCATTATTTCCGGACGAAACCGTCGCTGCTGTTGTTTGACAGGCTTCAAGTCCGGATTGATGTTGAGGCGGTGCATAGCCACTTGAGGATCGAGTCCAGGCATGTCCTCATAATTCCAGGCGAAGACGTCTATATACTCTTGTATAAGAGATATTAGATCCTTCTTCTCTGATGGTGACAGGCCGTCACTTATGAAGATGGGCTTAGGATTAGCATCATCTCCTAGGTTGATCTGAACAACCTTGTCTTCTGTGGGTGGCTCACGCTGTTCGAAGCGGATATCCCAGAGAGCATTCAGGTGTTTGATCCAGGGGTCTGTATCTGACTGGATCATTTCTTCGTCTTCGTCTTCCAGATGGTTTGTTGAAGCCATGTTTACTGAAAGCCCTTTGAAGATGTTGCCAATACTGACATCTGATTCCCACGATGACGTGTCTGAAGAGTGATCATGGCCTGATGGTTCCTCGGAATCAGGGGCTGACGGGATCGGAGTTGATATATAGCCCAACCCCCTGCGGGTCTGATGATAATAATCAGGTGCTTTCCCTTTGGCACAAAAGATCGGAGCAACGATCTCCTTCCTTTGCCGAAGTTCAACCCGGGTCCGCTGGCTAGATCATACCCCATACGCTTCATCATCTTGAGCGCTTTTGGTTCATAGTGATTGAACTGCGGGGGCTCTTCTTCGCCTTCTGATTCATCATGGGGTGTTGGTTGAGACGAGCCTCGCCCAAAAAGTATTGGTCTTTGGCCTTTTCGTCTGACTGGAACCATGAATACAGATTCTTGTGCATCACCATCATCCTGGTACGTCCGAAGGATGATTTTATTGGTACATGCAATGATGTCAAAGCACCCATTGCCGACCATACATCCTCGTCTACGCCGGTACTGGTATCCGACGGTATTGAATCAGACTCACACACAGGAAAGTACGCGAAATCTAAATCTTCATTAATATACCAACCGCCTACATCGTCGGTGGTATCAACATCGAGCTTATTAGTGCTCTTTACAAGTGGTTCTAGCTCCCACATGCACTCTTCTTTTTCGGGCTCGATGTCAGCCTCGTTACCAGAGTCTGGCTCCTCTGGTTGCGGGGTTTCATTATTCTCCTCATATAAGAGGGAATCCGTGAAATAATTCTCGACCCCTTTGAACGGATGCCTTTCGGCAATCAACGTTCGGACCTGTCCGCTCTCGTCAATGTATTTCATGACTTGATGGAGAGTGGAGGGGACGATGGAATTTTGGTGAATCCATGGTCGTCCCAGCAACAGGTTGTAAGACGTGTCAGCGTCAATGACGTAACACGTTACTTCTGATTTGAGGCTCCCGATCCGGCATTTGAGCTTGATCTTCCCCATCGGGCGGGAGCTGTTGGCATTAAACCCATAAATAGTCGTCTGGGTAGGGCTCAGACGATGGGTAGGAATGCCCAGAAATTGCATGACCCGGCGAGGTATGATGCTTAGTGCGGACCCAGGGTCTACCTGAATGCGATTCACCTCGGATGACCCGATATACCCCGTGAAGTATAGGGGTCGGTCATGCTTCCCTTTAACCTGCATGTCATCTTTTGTGAAAGAGATGCAGGGAGCATTTGGGGAGGTGTGGAGGCAATCCTCTACATCTTCCTCCCTCGGTACGTGGGTCAGAAAGGCCTCAGCGTTTGTCAGGGCTTCTTGTAGAGCTTCTCTGGTTGACTTTGATAGCCTCAGGAGCTCATACAAGGTAATGCGTGCTGGGATGTTGGCTAACTGAGCCAGCACATCGAAGCGGTAAGGTGTCGAAGGTGTCGAAGATCCTTCCGCTGCACTTCTTGAAAGAACCCGAGAAAACGAGTTTCTTTCTGTTTCTCCACGGGTGGTTTTGTGGAGGGCTGAGCTGGCTCTACAGCTGGTTGAGGAGGGACCACCGCCTTTTCGCCGTACTGCTTCAAGTACGCCTGCCCTGAACGGGTGCCTGCTGTCGGTTGGTTGGGCTCTGCCGCCAGGACTATTGTTTCCTCTTCTGAGTCGGTCAGCGAAGGAACATCAGCGTCTGCTTCCCGGGAAGAAGCGCAGATCACGTGGCAAGATGATGGCTTCCCCTTGCCTTTGGACTTCCTGTTGGTCACAGTCGTCCATTGTTGCTCGTCGACGAGGTCAGGGTGGACCCACATGATTTCCCCTTGAGGTGTAGGGACGGGTACCAAGCCTTTCTCCTGCTGCTGATGAGGGTCTGTATTGACCACTCTCAATTCTCCTTTCGGGACAGATATCACTCCCACGGGCATCGGGGTCGTGTCCCAAAGTGGAGCATCGACGTCATGTTGGCCGTCATCTTCTTCTGCTCTGGTCGGAGTTTTAATACCTCCGCGTCAATCAGGGCTTGAAGGACGTCCTTGAAGATGTAGCAGCTCCTGGTAGGGTGCCCGAGCATCTTATGGTACAGGCAGTAGTTGGGATTGTCGGTCTTGCCGACTTCTTCCGGGCGCCTGATTTCAGGGAGCTTCAGTCGATTGCTCTTGTTGAGTAGTTTGAAGAGCGAATCGACGTGTTCCTCCTTGAAGGAATACTGCTTGTTGGGGCGTGGCTGGCTTGAAGAGCCACTTGCCCTGCCTGTTTGAGGTTTGGTGGGAGATTTGGTCTCCGTCGCCAAATTATCCTTCCGTTTGGTTTGGAGGGATGTGTCTGGTGCACGCCTTGTCGACCTCTCTGGCCTGGGCTTGCCTTCTTCCGCTCTGACGCGGGCAACAATCTCCTCAGCCTGTTCACCTTGCTGGACTAATTGTTTTCAGGTGCGGCTTTCAGCAACTCCTATCTGAGCAAGGAGTGAGGTTTGGAGATTGTGGCGACATGTTTCCACCAGGGTGGCCTGGGTCATGCCGCTTGGACATCGGAGTGCCGTGTTCCGAAATCTTTCTACGAAAGACTTAACGGACTCTCCCTTTCGCTGTTTGGTAGCTAAAAGGGTAGGCATTGTGACCTCCGAATCATCTTCAAAGAAGCGTGTTAGAAACAGCTTCTCCAAGTCGCCCCAGTTCTTGATGGAACCTTCCGGGAGCTTCATAAACCATTCAAAGGCCAACCCTTTTAGGGTGCCAATGAACAGTCGCGCCAATATAGCGTCGTTATCTACCACATTCCCAGTTTGGGATTTGAAGTAGTAGATATGCTGGTTGGGTGATCCCTTCCCGTCAAATGCTTGGAGAGTTGGAGCCTTGAACTTAGGAGGGTACGGGACTAAGTCCCACTCGGCCGGATAGGGCCGGACCACTCCAGCTTCTTGGAGATCTTTACGACTGGCAAGGGCGTTGAGTCGTTGCTCCAGTAGGCTCATTCTTTGATCTTGAGCCTTCTCCAAGTCCGGGTTGCTTCCTGCATGCGCTGAAGGCTGGGACACATCTGGAGTAGATCGTCGTGTCCTTTCGGAAGGATCGGAGGGTGGACTTTCTCTCCTTCCCCTTCTTGCTCTTGGCCTTCTAGGAGGAGATCTCTCTCTCTCTTCGAGCAATTTCTCAAGCATGTGCTTGAGACCGTCAATGGTTCTCTGCTGAGAGGAGAGTATTTGCATTTGGTGCTTCTGCATCTGCACTAGATGCTTAGTTATCTCCTCAGGAGCGTCTTCTTTATCCTCAGGAACATCTGCCATGTAGGCAAAAACTCCCCTTTCACCGGAAGAGTTCGAATCTTGCGACTCTATCACTACGGAGTGAGAGTCGTCCATTCTAATGCCGCGGGATAAGGCATTATAGTCAATTGGGGGGATGGTCCCTGTCCTGGTACGGGTATGTCGATACACCCCTTCTGTCTCAGAGTTTGACCCCTCTGAATTGACCATTGGTTGTTTTCCCTGCTTCTGCTTGTCATATATGCAGTAAGCTCCGGGTATTCGACATCAGGGAAGGTTCTCCTTCGGTGGGAGCGTCTTCTTTTGGCTGACGGAGGAATCAGGGTCAGCTGTCTAACCAAAGACGGCTGGTGCACGCCTGATTCGCAATGGCATCCAGAGAGCATCTGGATGAGTTGTTGACAGCAGCAAGAAGAAGTGGCCTGATTGGCACTTCTTTTCCTTGTCAAATAATCCCTCAAATCCGTGGGAGGGGGATTAAATAGACTGGCCTCACAACGTCGAAGACGGGGGGCAGTCGTGTGTTGCGCTGTCTGAACGCAGGTCTCAGAAACGCGGTGGTCACGCTGTTGCGTTCCGCGCGTCTGGCGTCTCTGTTGAGACGAGACGCGGTTCTCGCGTTGTTGTCTGCTGCGTTGGAGCAGAGAGACTTGAGGCGTTACGCGCGTCTGGCGTCTCTGTTGAGACGAGACGCGGTCCTCGCACTGTTGTCTGCTGCGTTGGAGCAGAGAAACTTGGGAGATAGTGGGCTGCTGGGCCCTACGCCTGGGGGCGCATGCGTCCTGCGTTTGATGAGACGCAGAAGCTTCGCTTTGGCGTTTGGCAAGTTGGTCTTCGGCAGACACAACTTGAGGAGTCTCGCGTTTGGGTCGCCAAACGCGGATCTCTCGCACTGGTCGGGGTGCGGGCAAGGCATCAGATTGAACGCCGCGTCCAACCCCAGTCAGAAAACCATCGGTTCCGACCGAGTGTTGACGCGCGCGTCTTCTCAGTCGACGCTCGGCATTCCGATTGCGTCGTGGAGGAGGAGAGAAGCCAACAATTTCCTGGTTTGAAGAACCAGGGATGTTCACCACGCGGGTCTCTTGAGAGACGTTGACGCGGGGTTTCTGCGCGACGCGGTTGGTCGCAGCAGTAGTTGTGCCGGGGACCACGCGGGCCTTCTGGGAGGCGTTGGCGCGTGGGTTTCTGTGCGTCGCGGTTGATCGCAGCAGAGGTGTCTGAGGTTACGCGGGCCTTCTGGGAGGCGTTGGCGCGTGAACCAAGCTTGGCACAGTGGGCAGCAGGAGCACCCGACAGAGCCTCAGATTGGGCTTCAGGGGGCTGTCCACTTGAGACCCTGCGGCAGACGCGGGTCTTTGGGCTCTTGGAGCCAGAAGAGAGGAACTCTTCATACTTCGCCTGGTCGAACTCGACGACGAGTGATTCGACCATTTTCCCCTTACGGAGAACGTCATCTTGCACCACAGTGCGTTCGTCGGTCACGAATGTAGTCCCCAGCGGAGTCGCCATCTCTTGTTCGGTACGGAAAGAGATTTGCCGTAAAATTTCCTTGAATCAGTTGAAAGATTACAACAAAACAATATTCCGACTACAAGGGAGGGAGGATGCTTGAATCTTCCCTTTGTTTAAGGCTGGGTTCTTCGTGTGGCGGTGGAGAGTGAATCTTGTTCTCCGTTGACCAGATGACCGTCCTGGACCGTCGGGGGTCTTCTCTTCGGCCAGTAGGGGAGTAACTCAGCTCCGTCTACTAAACTCTCAAAGAGGAGGTAAGCGAAGAGCGGTTAGTACTCAGTAAGCCTGCTGAAGAGTCTTCTCTCTTGTTGGCGTCGTGCTTCTCTCAAAATCTCCGACCTTTGGATTTAATTTGCTCGCCCGACCCTTCTCTGATTCTGGATTCAAGAATGCCCGACCCCTCTCCCTTTTTTTTCAATCAATCGACCCTTCCTTCATAGCCAACAGGGCTATTTATAGGGGTCTTAAGGGGTGATCGTGCCCCCTAAAAATGCGCCTGAATGAGGGGCCGTTACCCGCTATACGCGCGGTAACTGACCTCCACGATCTGGGGCGGTTGCAACTGAGACGCGGGCTTTGAACCGACGCGCCTTGATGCTGAGACGCGGGCTTCAGGCCGACGCGCCTTGATGCTGAGACGCGGGTTTTGAACCGAACGCGCCTTGAAGTTGAGACGCGGGCTTCGGGCCGACGCGCCTTGATGTAGAGACGCGGGCTTTGAACCAAACGCGCCTTGAAGTTGAGACGCGGGCTTCGGGCCGACGCGCCTTGATGCTGAGACGCGGGCTTCAGGCCGACGCGCCTTGATGCTGAGACGCGGGTTTTGAACCGAACGCGCCTTGAAGTTGAGACGCGGGCTTCGGGCCGACGCGCCTTGATGTAGAGACGCGGGCTTTGAACCAAACGCGCCTTGAAGTTGAGACGCGGGCTTCGGGCCAACGCGCCTTGATGCTGAGACGCGGGCTTCAGTCCCTTGCGTCTAATGTTTAGACTGCTTCTTTGATGGCTTGCCTGGTTAGTCATTTTTAGACAGCCTACAGTATCTTAGTGATTTCTTTCTGTTATCTTATTTATCCCTGTTTTTATATCTGTCATGATCCCTAACTTCTTTCTGCAGGTATTCTTGTACTTATTTCTTACTGGAACTCTTGTGTATATGGAGACTATGTCCTGTACTGAGGCTCAACTACGCGTGAGTGTGTTTTCACCTCGCGTATGTACGTCGCCATAACGTCTCCGTATCCTTGGGATTGGGGCGTTACAGTTCTTGAGTTGATAGACAAGACGCAGGTTTTGATGACCTCTGCATCTTTTATCCGCTTGGGTCTGTACCTGTTTGTTGAACACAGGGCCCCATTGAGCCTTGCGTTTTGGATCCAATACTTAGAATATTTCTAAGTGTGAGGGATTCAGGCGCAGATTTTTTACGATTCTTGCGTCTTGTGAGATCAGACGTCGGTCTTAATGAATCCTGCGTCTGAGTCCGATACTTAGACATTTTCATAAGTCCTGGATTTTTAAAACGCGGGCTCCATGCTAGCCTCGCGATTTTTGGATCTGGATGCAGATTTTGATGATCTCCGCGTCTGGGTTCATTTCTGCATTTGAGTTGCAAACACTTAATCATTTTCTTTCAGATTTCTGATGAAATGTTATTTTCTTTTGCAGTGCGATATTCCTCCAACCCTCTATTCAAAAAGTGCCACTTTGGACATGTAGGCGGTGCTGACCACAATCTGACCTTTATGTTGCAGAAGACTACTCCTGTGACTACTTATAAGTTGAAGGAGCGAAAGGAGAAGATCTCTAAAATCAGCATGAGGACCCTCCGGGAAATTATCACCGATGGAGTGTTTGAGACGGATTCGCGCACTCCGTTAAAGAAACCTGTCTTCTTTTTTGGCGATGACATTGACGAGGATGGTAGTGCCTTGAATGACGGCGATTACAAGTGGCTTCTCCAGATAGAGGATAGGAAATTCTTTCTTCCCAATATGGAGAGGATGTATCCCTTATCCTATCTCCAGCACATGTCTGTTCACTGTGCAATGGAATAGGATTTTACCCGATCTGTCCCCGGTGTCTCTCTCGGTATACTAGGCGCCAAAGGAGTACACTCTGGCGGTCATGGGGAAGAGATTTTTGGTTTGTTTCCCAGATTGGTCAGACCTGAGTATCCAAGAGGGGAAACCCTCGGCTCGGCACTACCTTCATCAATCAGTTCATGAAGGTAAGGGTTGATTTTCCCGTTGACTTCCGCCCGCTCGGGTGGGTTCATTCTTCCGACAGATCCTGGTGGGGCAAGATGGTGGGATTTGTTCTCGTCGAACTCGGAGCTCTGCTGGAACAGGTGGGGCTGCATCACGTGGTCAGGGCTGTGCAGTATGACCTGCCGCAAAGTTCTCATAACTTCTACGACATCCTGGAGCATTATAACCCTTTGACGGGGACATTTTTTACTCCGGCCGGAGAGATGGGGCTCGCCTTTCATGAGCTATATGAAGTTTCGGGGCTGGTTATGGGAGACGCCCCTTATGAAGAATATGTTCCAACTTCTGAAGAGCTTCATCTATTGAGGAAGGAGAGCCCTCAAATATATGAGACCTATTGAGAAGTGTTGTGTCACTTCCACATCTGCGGTCAAATAACCTCCTGGAGGGCCAGGGGTGTCAAGCAGATGTCTTGGGCGAGCTACTTGTTTAATGGTATAACTGAGAAAGATCACTCAGTGACCATTCTGGCTCCTAGTACTGACGAAGAAATCGCTGAGAGGATTGACGCCTCTGTGAGCTTTTATACCACGGAGTCGAATGAAGACACTTTCAAACCTGATACGGTTTTTGAAAGTTTTCATCATCAAGTCCGGGTCCCTATTTCTGACCGGGTGCTATTGGCAGGCTTTCTCATGCTGTGGCTGAAGCGCTGCGTAGTGCCGACACTGCCGCATGAAGTGATTATCGCCGATGTGGTGTGCCCGGCGGTCTTGTTGGCCTATGACAGGTCTATCACCCTCCTTCCAGCAATGGTGGCTGGAATCCAAAGTGGATTATGGGCTCTGGTTTAAAGCTTGTGCAAAATGGAGGCCATCGTTGACTCCAAAGGTAGACCAGAGGTTGACTCGGAGGGGAGGCCAAGAGTGAAGACCCCCAACCCCAGGATCGAGCTTCCATACACGTACCCGATGGCTTGGTACGTTATGTACTGCCCTTCCCTGATGACGCCGGTGTCTCTATCCGAGGGGTTTGTCCTTTTGTGCAGAAGCTAGAGAACTCAAGCTGGTATTATTATTATTTGTTCTATGTTCATAAATGTATTCTGAACGTTTCGAACTACCATCTCGATCGCTGCTTCCCTGAGATTACTGGTGCATCTTACGGGGATAAATTTTCTGACCTTGCGGGACCGGATGACTTCACAAGATTGTCATCGGGAGTCTTCTGGTGGCTAATTAATATTAGATCCGGGTACCTGCTCTTTCGACAAGGGAACTCATGTACGATCGAGGACGTCACCTGTAAGGTCTCGAATCCTCAACAATCTTTACCCCAGAAGTGACATCGACAAAAAATCCATGTTCATTGGATGACTTTCTGGTGGTAGAGATGTTCATCAACGAAGGATCATGGTCTGCACCAGTTGGTCAGGTGGAATCAGAAGGTTCTACTGCATTTCGACCTCAAGAAACACCATTGTTCTTGGTCAACGATGGACTCCTTCGATGTTTACGTCATGCATTATGATGTAATCAGCATCCGATCGTTACAATAGTGCTCAGCCCTTCTTTGGCGTTTTCCATACATCTTGTATTTGGAGTGGTGAGAATGCTTCAGGGAGTGAGTGCAACCTTTCACTGAGAGAGGGACTTCTTTGTACTCCTGTATTGTAACACTCAATCTTATTGTATAAGAGAGCGTTTTGTATCACTTTCATATATAACTATTCATATATAACTAAAAGCGACACTTTTTCCTTGTCTTCTTCTATTGTCTTGAATTCCTTTTTTGTATTGAAAATCAGATGAATAGAAGTAAAGGATCTTTGACTTGTAAAAAATATGATAATAATCTTAACGAGTCAAAGTCTGTAGAAAGATCCGATTTCCGGAACCCAACAATGCTGTCAGAGGTATGATATTAACTTGACAGAATTGATATAATTTTTGTGGCCCTGCCAATCTATAAAGGAGAGTTGCAAGTGGAATTTGTACCCCCAGGGAGGATGAGTTTTCATCAGAGGTTTGGAATTAACTTGACTAAGACCCAGCTGAGGATTTAGTGAAAACACTGTTAACGGTGTAATGTTAACCTAACAATATTTTTAAGTGGACTTGTTATTCTGTTGATGAGGATAACAAGTGAGACTAGACTCATGGGGAATCTAGGAAGACTTTTTCCGTCAGAGGTGTGACTTAACAGGTTGAATATAGTCTTGTCAGAAGTGTGATGTTAACTCGATAAGGGTGTGAGTCAGAAGTGTAAGATTAACTTAACTCAAGGGTATTCCAGCTTCATTTGGGAAGACTGAACGTGTCACTGTCATAGGTGTAATGTTTAACTTGACAGTGAGGGTAATGCTAGAGGTATAATTTTGAGCTTGGCATTGGTCATCTCGACTTTGACAAGGAAGTCTGAGGGAAAGTCATAACCATGAGTGTATTGTTAAACTTAGCAATGACTTGGACGCTAGAGGTGTGGTGTTAAACTTAACATCGTTCATTTCAGCTTCGATATGGAAGTCTGAGGGAAAATAACTGTCAGAGGTATAATATTGAACTTGGCAGCACCTTGATTACTGTTAGAAGTGTAATGTTAAACTTAACAGTAATTTATCAGAGGTATGGTATTAACTTGATAGAAATTGACTCGTGATGGGAGCAATTTGAGGACCTGCCATTCTATTAATGAGAAGTGACAAGTAGAATTTAAAATGTCAGAGATGTAATTTTAACTTGACAGATTTGAAGACTTGTTACCCCATATAGAGTTGACAAGTAAGGTTTGTACTCGATAGGAGTATTAAAAATTTTCATTACCAGAGGTATAGTGTTAACGTAACAATGATTGTATTTTGTAGACCTACCATTCTGTGTATGAGAATTGGTAAGGGATTTTAGAGGAGAGGGTGGAATCTTGTCCACTTAGGATTTTTAGTAAACCCTCAGCTATCAACGGATTTGATGTGCCTTTACCAACTACCATTTGAGTTGAGCTAGCCATGCTATTCCCCTCAGCATGGTGAGTTGTCAAAGACTTATTTTGGGCATAGAAGTCAACATTTTCCTCTGTCCTTAGCCGTCGGAGACGTCGGACATTAATGAAGAGAGCAATATTAAAACCCAAGTTTCGCCTTTCGTTTCTTTATCAATATTTACATCATGCATCATGATACAGTCAGTGCCCGATTAGCTTGTCACCGATCTACCGTGATATGACCGAATAAAGGAAAGAAACTTTTCTTGGATCTGGAGCTTTGATCAGAGGTGTACTTTTAACTTAATCCGCGGAAGAGTAATATTAAGGATAGTACTTCTTCAGGAACCTTCCATTAATCGGCATCAAGAGTGTATCGTCATTTAAAGTTATGAGGCGATATGCTCCATTTGAGTAGACAGACTCTACTACAAATGGTCCTTCCCATTTAGGCTGGAATTTTCCTTTTGTCTTATGTGTCATCACCATAGGCCTTCTGATGGTTAGGACAAGGTCACCTTTCTTGAAAGTTCGCACCTTAACTTTCTTGTTGAAGGCTCTGGTAATCCGGGCTTGGTAGAGCTCGATTTGTTGTTGGGCCTGCAGACGTGTATCATCTAAGGCCTCCAATTCTTGGAGTCGCTGTCAATACTTCTCACTTGTCATCTCCGCTGTCAAGGCGACGCATAGAGATGGGATTTGGACTTCTAGTGAAGCACGGCTTCACACCCATATATCAACGAAAACGGAGTAGCTTTAGTTGGGGTTCGAACAGCTGTGCGATAGGCTCATAAGCATTCGCCTAACTTATCATCCCAGTCTCGCTGACTTTTCGAGACAAACTTCTTGAGAAGTTTGCCAATGGTTTTGTTGAAAGCTTCTGCGAGACCGTTAGCGGCGGGGTAGTATGCCGTTGAGGACACACTCTGGATTCTGAACTTAGCGCAGAACCTCTGGAAAGCTTGACTGACGAACTGGGGTTCATTGTCATGGATGATTCGCCGAGGTACACCAAAACGGTAGATGACGTGATGTTTAACGAATTTGATCACATCAGATGACTTTACCTCCTTCAAAGGAATGGCCTCAGCCCATTTGGAGAAGTAGTCGGTTATGGCTAAAATAAACCGATGTCTTTTTGATGATGATGGGCTGATAGGGCCAACTACATCCATCCCCCACATCTCAAATGGCCAGGTTGAAGTCGTAGAGTGAAGGTACCCTGGGGCTTGATGGATGAAATCACCATGCACTTGGCAGGCGTGACATGTTTTGGCATAGGTAATGGCGTCAGCAATCATCTTAGGCCAATAATATCCTAACCTTTGGAGTCGATTCGCAAGTTTTAGGCCGGGTTGATGGGCTCCACACATACAGTCATGGGCTTCTTTCAATACCTCTTGTGCCTCTTTTTGTGATAGGCAGCAAAGTAAGATCCCGTCATGCGATCGATGATACAACGTTCATGTGATCGCATTATAGTAGAATTTGGGGGCTTTCCTTTTAATGGTAGCCGCTTCCTTGGTGTCCTCAGGCAGGATACCATACAAGACATAGTCAATGTAAGGAAATCGCCAGTCTCTAAGCTCTGGACCAGTTGACGATTCAAGAGCTTCTTTGTCTTGACAATCTCCCGTTGGCTCCTGGTAGTCCTCAAGAACAATTCTCGGGCAATATAAGTCGTAGCTGTGGACAAATATTTTCTCTACTACTCTAGCTGGAAGAGCTAAGGAGGCAGCGAGAGACGCCAGTGCATCTGCATGCGCATTTAGCTTGCGTGGTACATGGTCAATGTAGAAGTTTGTAAACCTCTCGGCCATATGGACAGTTGCGTTATAATAGGGTACTAGATCTTCATGTCTGACTTCGTACTCCCCGCGAACTTGGTTAACGATAAGTTTAGAGTCACCATATGCTTCAAGATTTTTAACGCCAATCTCATCGGCGAGTTGCATCCCAATCAAGAGGGCATTGTACTCTGCTACATTGTTGGAACAAGGCTCGGTTAATTAGACAGCTCGAGGAATCACATAGTTCTGTGGGGAGACGAGTACTACCCCTACTCCTGCTACTATATGTCCTTTTGGGCCTGTTCTTGATGCACCGCCAAAGAAAAGTTACCACACTTGCCTTTCAAAGGATGCCTGGGTCTGGCAGACTTCAGCGACCTCATCTGGGAGATCCTCGTAAAGTTTGACAGCCCTCGGATCTGGATGCTCCGCCAGGAAATCCGCCACCGCTTGTCCCTTCACGGCTTTTTGTGGTAAAAAGTGCATTTCATATTGGGATAGCAATATGGCCCATTTTGCTAGTCGACCGTTTAGCGATGAAGGCTTTGTCATGAGTAACCTCAAGGGTTGACTTTTGATATGACGTTTATAGTTTGGCCTACTAAATAGTGTCGCATTTTCTGAACAGCGAACACCAATGCCAGACATTCCTTCTCGATCGGGTTGTACCGGTGTTCGGCCCCGATCATTGTTCTACTCAAATAGTAGATCACTTGCTCCCGTCCTTAATCATCGTTCTGAACTAATAAAGCTCTTAAAGAATGATCCATCGCTCGGACGTATATCAGGAAAGGTTTTCCGGACACCGGAGCTGCAAGGACTGGTGGTTGTGTGAGGTACTGTTTAATTTCCTCAAATACTTGCTGGCAAGCGTTGTCCCAAATGAACGAAACACCCTTCTTCATTAATTTGGTAAAGGGTTGGCATCTTCCGGAGAGATTTGAGATGAACCTTCGGATATACGCCAATCGTCCTTGCAATCCCCTGAGCTCCTTGAGGTTTCTCGGAGGTTGCATTTCCTGGATAGCGCGAACCTTTTCCGATCCAAATGAATTCCCGTGGAGGTTACGACAAATCCTAGGAATTTGCCACTGGTCACCCCCAGGAAGGATTTGGTGGGGTTCATCTTCAATTGATAGGTCCGCATGATGTCAAAGACAACCTTTAAATCAGTTATATGATCACCTTTTGCGCGGCTTTTTACTGCGATGTCGTCAACATAGCATTCCACCGTTATGCGCATGTGTTCGTGGAAAATGGCATTCATAACCCTTTGATATGTCACCCCTGCATTCTTTAGTCCGAAGGGCATGACGGTGTAGCAGTATACCCCCAGTGGTGTCCTGAAAGAGGTATGTTTTTCGTCGTCAGGATACATTTTGATTTGATTATATCCTGAAAATCCATCCATGAAGAACATTCGCTCGAATCCACACGTATTGTCAATCATGACATCTGTGATTGGCAGTGGGAATTCGTCCTTAGGACAGGCCTCGTTTAGATCACGGAAATCAATGCAGATCCGGATCTTTCCGTTCTTTTTAGCAACGGGGACGATGTTGGATATCCAATCAGGATGTTGTTCTTTCCTAATGAAGCCAGAGTCTATAAGCTTTCTGACTTCTGATTGAATTGCCTACATTACTTCTGGACGGAATCGTCACTGTTGTTGTTTGACAGGCTTTACGCCCGTATTAATATTGAGGCGATGCATAGCCACTCGAGGATCAAGCCCAGGCATGTCCTCGTAATTCCAGGCGAAAACATCTAAATATTCTTGTACAAGAGATATTAGATCCTTTTCTCAGAAGGTGACAGGCTTTCGCTTATAAAGATGGGCTTAGCATTAGCCTCATCTCCTAGATTGATCTGAACAACCTTATCTTCTGTGGGTGGTTCGCGCTGTTCAAAGCGAGTATCCCAAAGAGCATTTAAATGCTTGATCCAAGGATCTGTATCGGATTGGATCATTTCTTCATCTCCGTCTTCCAGGTGGCTTATTGAAACCATATTTACTGAAAGTTCTTCGAATATGTTGCGGACACTAATATCTGAATCCCACGATGATGTGCCTGATGAGTAATCATGGCCTAATGGCTCTTCAGAGTCAGAGGCCGATGGGATCGGGGTTGACACATAGCTCAACCCCCTGCGAGTCTGATGATAATAATCAGGGGTTTTCTCTTTTGGCACAAAAGATCGGAGTAGTGTTCTCCTTCCTTTGCCGAAATTCAACCCTGGACCGTTTGTCAAATCATACCCTATGCTTTCCATCATTCTGAGTGCATTTGACTCATAATGACCGAACTAAGGGGGTTCCTTCTCGCTTTCTGATTCTTCACGGAACATTGGTTCGGACTTAACTTGCCCGAAAAGAATTGGTTTTTGACCTTTCCGTCTCGCTGGAACTATGAATATTGATTCTTGTGCATTACCGGCATCTCGGTATGTTTCGAAGGACGATTTCACTGGTACATGTAATAATGTCAAAGCATCCATTGTCGACCAGAGGTCATCATCCACTTCGGTACTAGTGTCTGACGGTACTGAATCAGAAGCGAATACAGAGAAATAAGTCAAATCTAATTCTTTATTAATATACTATCCGCCTACATCATCGGTGGTGTTATCAACATCGAGCTTGTTAATGCTCGTTACAAGTGGATCTAGTTCCCACATGCACTCTTCTTTTTCTGGCTCGGTGTCGGCTTCATTACCAGAGTCTGGCTCCTCTGGTTGCGGGATTTCATCTGTTTCCACAGAGTCCTGATACAGGAGAGAATCTGTGAAATAATTCTCGACTCCCTTGAACGGATGTCTTTCGGCAATCAATGTTCGAATCTTTCCACTCCCGTCGATGTATTTTATGACTTGGTGGAGGGTGGAGGGAACGATAGAATTACGATGAATCCATGGTCGTCCCAGCAGCAAATTGTAGGAAGTGTCGGCATCGATCACGTAGCATGTCACCTCCGACCTTAAATCTCCGATCTGGCATTTGAGCTTGATATTCCCATTGGACGGGTACCATTGGCATTGAACCCATAAATGGTAGTCTGGGTAGCGCTCAAACGGTGGGTAGGAATCCCTAAATGTTGCATGACCCGGCGAGGCATAATGCTCAGTGCGGACCCTGGATCTACCTGAATGCGGTTTACCTCAGATGATCCAATATACCCTGTGAAGTACAGGGTCGATCATGTTTCCCTTTGACCTGCATATCTTCTACGGTGAAGGTGATGCAGGGAGCATTTTTGTAATACCCCGTTCCCGGAATACGTACTTAGTTGCGTATTCAGATTTTCGATCGTATTTTTCGATTTGTTTCCTGTATTTATTCTGTATTATGAATTCCTTATATGATTGTTTTGCCTTGAATTTGGATCGGTGAACTCGGAGTTAGCCTTTGTCTGAGCCGGGGACTCGATCTCAAGAGTTTTACTTGTTTTAGACATTCTGGTTATCCGATTCGATCGATTTCAGTTTTAAACATCGTTTTCCAATATTTTGGATTTTCTATGATTTTCTGGAATTTTCTGTGATTAAGTTGAAAATCTTCAAAACCGTGTCGGCCATTGCCGCTGACCGATTCCTGGATTTTTAATTCTCAAATTGTTTAAAATCTCATGATAGTCCTTTAGACTTTATTGCTTAGAATCTTATTTCTTACTTATACACTTTTTCTGGAGATTTTACGAATTGATGGATTTTCCGCTGGAGTCGGTAGGAGACTGATTCCAGTATTTTAATTTCCAATCAGATAGGAATTTCAAGAAAGTCCTTTAGACATTATTTCTCAGATTCACATTTTCTACTTATATTCTTTTTCTGAGGATTTTATGATTTTATGGAAATTCTTTCGGAGTCGGTAAATCACTGATTCCGGGATTTTTAACTTTAAAACTATACAGTAATTCTTCGAACGGATTTCACTATTGGTCTTTTTATATTATTCTTGATTTTTGGTAAAATTTTCAGATCATTCCGAGATACTTGAATTTCGGGCATTTTTTTTTAATATTTGCAAATTCCTTATTTCCACCTAGATTGCCACCTCATTTCCCACTCACATTCTCACCTAACCCCACTAACTCTCTCCTCCCCATGGCCGGCCAAGTGGCATGGAGGGTGACACCTCATGCTTTCCCTTTTACACCAAGACCCCTCCTTTCTTCACAATTGCCATCTCCTTTACAAAATCCCCAACCTATAAATCCCATTCTTTTGCAAACTTCCCCATGATTCTTTCTCATTTCTTCACAAGAGAAAATCCCCCAAAATTCCCTCTTCCTCAACCCCAAAACCCTAGCTTCAAGGATCCATCTCAAGACTTCAAGGCTTCACTAGGGCTTCATCACAAGAGCTTCATCTCCAACCATCAACCTCAAGGCAACACCAAGCTTCAACATCTTCAAATCAAGCTTCCACAACCCATGGATTGAAGCCACCCTCTTCTTCTTGAATCAAGCTCCAAACCAACCCATCCAAGTGAGTACCTTACTCACCAAGACCTAGTTAACACTCCATATGATTAGGGTAGAGATCCTTGTACACTTGCACACTAAAATCCTATTTTTAGGTCATCATACTCAATCTAACCTTCTCATGTAAGCATATTGCTCACCAAGACTTGCGTTAGTAAATCAGGTCCCCTAATGTCATAAAAACCCCATTTTTGCCATCAAGAATAACCCCTAAGTTCAGTTCTGTAAACTGCTCCCCGACCAGTATTAGTCGACTTGACCTAGAACCTAGTCGACTAGAACACTTAGCTGAAACCTAGTTTTTCTGGAAAACACAGTATTAGTCGACTTACCCCAAATATTAGTCGACTGATCAACTCTCTGGAAATCCCTATTAGTCGACTCCTGAATTCACCTAGTCGACTAACCCTCCTTGGACCAGAAACCAACTCTCGGCCCAGTCGACTTAAGCCTATTTTGTTAGTCGACTTGAACACCTTAGTCGACTAGCCACTTTACCTTAGTCGACTAATGTTTCCTGGAACAGTGACCCCAATTCTCTTTATCCCAGACTTAGTCGACTTGCGTACCTGTTAGTCGACTTGAAACCTATATTAGTCGACTAGTCCCTTGCCCCTAGTCGACTAATTCTGGCTGTGTGTCATAGTTAATTTCTGTTCTAAATTTGGTACCTATACTTGTTACATGTGTATTATTTCCTACTTGTTCATACTTCAATACTAGCACTATAGGACATATAACTGAATGGATGTACCTCCTATTACCTCATGACTTGCCATTGCGTATATTCATCCCATGACATGTTAAATAACCTATAACTCGTAGTATATCACCACAGTCACCTCACCTTATCATGCCTATGTATGACCATTGCAATTACTTGTTTTATTCCTGTAATTTTACCTTGCTGTGATATTATTGTCTCCTTATTTTATAGCATGCGTGGCAGACCCTTCGAGGTCGTTGAACCCTAAGTTGTTCTATGTTTCCACTCGCCTTACTTTAGTATAGCCTTGTCAGTTATTTATTTCCTTTTAACACATGTATATCACACAACACCTTATATGTAACCACTTGACCCACTGTCATGCCACAGCCTTGTTAGACTCTATTGTTATGTCCCGATTGACCCGGCCAACTATCTATTCATTGTTATGGTTTATTGCTTGCTATACATCACCACCTTGTCATGCTATCCCTTAAACCAAGCATGATACATATGACTATATGATTATCTTATTTACGGGAACCCTGCCTTGCTTTTATGGAACTAAGTGCCACATGGAACAAAGTGCCACGCCACACGGTGGGGGCCACCTCTTGAAACCCATGGGGGTCACCTCTAGAATCCACTCCCTCAGAACAAAGTGCCACATGGAACAAAGTGCCACACCACACGGTGGGGGCCACCTCTTGAAACCCATGGGGGCCACCTCTTGAATCTGAAGGGCTAATACTGTCATGTTCACTTATTCCCGTAACTGATAATCCTTAGTAAGCTACAACTTGTATGGGGTATGGGTGGAAGTGATGGATGCCGGAATGATACCTTGCTTATAGTGATGGATATGATATATGCGGCGGAAAGTTGTAGTGGGACTTAGGGCCCACACGATTACCTATAGGGGGACTTTGGGCCTCCAAACCGGTCCCAGGTGTGGGAACCGTTGGGCCACTAAACTGGTCCCCGGTGTATGAGTGCCACTATAAGAGGTGATATCAGTTCTCCATCTACTTCCGTTAACAAACCTCGGATAGCTTATATATGGATGTATGTGAGTTGGGATCGATACCGAAACACATACCTAGATATATGGGTTAGGCGAGTAATAATAATAATAGATGTCAGTTGTGTTCTCTGTTATAATTACCGTTATGTGTACCAGCTATGATTCCTGTCTTAGTTCTTGTTATGACTATTATTTACTTGTCGTGATTCCAGTGATGATTCCGGTTATTGGATTATGTCTTTCTCATTATGATTCATGTCTTCTTGTTTTGTATTCTCGTTATGATTATAGTATGATTTGCAACTCTGATTCTATATGCTTGGATTACTGTGGCATGAGATAGAGGTATATAGATGAGGGTTTCCTTGTTTGGATTATTCCTTCGATGTACTAGTCTCATGGGACCGTGACCTAGGTATATACAATCACTTTTGCTTGTAATCAGCTTTACTTGTATTTTCCGCCTTATGATTACGTTATATCCGCCCTTACATACTATACTTGTGTTCTAATCCCTATTCATGTTTCTTAGCCACTTGGCTGTAGTTCATTTATTGTTATATGTCTTGATTCCTTGGATTTGCACATTCAGATTCCGGAGCTGGGTCGTAGTGGAGTTGTCCACTGTAGATTGAGCTTCTCTTGTGAGCTGGACGACGATTCCCAGTTCCTCGTGCCAGACTCCTCCTTTTGACTCACGGGATCTTCATCCTACTCGTGAGCCCTTTTGTGTTCTTCTTGTATATGTTACTTTTGGACTTGTTATGATAAAAGACATATGTAATATGTAATGTTTATCATATACTGTGATGACTTTGTATTGTACCCTTTTTGTTGGCATATATATGTGAGTATACCACGCTTGGTGTTGCACTCTGATCCTTACTTGTTGTACTTTATGCTTAGCGTATATACGTGGGGGCACTCTCTGACCTACGTATATACGTCGCAGTGACGTCCCCGTATCCGTGGAATCGGGGCGTTACAATTTTGGGAAGCTTGGAGGCAATCCTCTACATTTTCCTCCTGTGGTCCAATCGGCACTTGGGTCATGAAAACCTCAGCATTAGCTAGGGCCTCTTGTAAAGCTTCTCTGGTTGACTTCGATAGCCTGAGGAGCTCATAAAGAGTAATTCGGGTCGGGATATTGGCCAATTGAGTCAGGACATCAAGGCGGTAAGGTGCTGTGGATCCTTCTGCGATATCTTTCGAGAGAACTTTGGAAAACCGAAGCTCTTTCTGTCTCTCCACGGGTTGTTTTGTGAAGGGCTTGGCTGACTTTGTAGCGGGTTTTGGGAGAGTTGCCGCCATTTCGTCATACTTTTTCAAATATGATTGATCCGAACGGGTTTTCGCCGCAAATTGATTGGGTTCTGTGGCCAGAGCTATCGTTTCCTCTTCTGAATCAGTCAGCGAGGGAACATCAGTTTTCGCTTCCCGAGAAGAGGCACATACGACATTACAGGATGAAGCTTTAGCTTTGCATTTGGACTTTCTGCTGGTCACAGTGGTCCATTGCTGGCCGTCCACAAGGTCGGGATGGACCCACATGACTTCTCCCCGAGGTGTGGGAACAGGTACAAGGCCCTTCTCTTGCTGCTGGTGAGGATCTATGTTGACCATTCTTAACTCCCCTCTTGGGACAGGGAATACTCCAGAGGGTGCTGGAGGTTATCTTCCAAACTGGAGAAATGACGTCATATTGGCTGTCACCTTGTTCTGCTCTGGACGGAGTTTTAATACCTCTGCGTCAATCAGAGCCTGAAGGATGTCCTTGAAGACATAACAGCTCTTGGTAGGGTGTCCCAGCATCCTATGATACAAGCAGTAGTTAGGACTATCGGTTTTACCGACTTCTTCAGGGCGCCTAGCTTCAGAAAGTTTCAGTCTGTTACTCTTATTAAGTAACTTGAAGAGCGAGTCGGCATGCTCGCCCTTGAAGGAATATTGCTTGCTGGCGCGTGGTTGGCTTGAAGAACCACTTCCCTTGACCGGTTGAGGTTTGACAGGGGACTTGGTCTCTGTCGCCAAGTTATCCTTCCTTTTCGCTTGGAGGGATATGTCTGGCGCACGCCTTATCGACCTCTCAGGTCTGGATTTGTTTTCTTCTGCCCTAACTTGGGCAATAATTTCTTCAGCCTGTTCACCCTGCTTGATCAATTGTTTTTAGGTGCGGCTTTCGACAACTCCTATTTGGGCGAGGAGCGAAGTTTGTAGATTGTGGCGGCATGTTTCCACCAGGGTGACCTGGGTCATACCGCTTGGACATCGGAGTGCTACATTCTGAAATCTTTCTACAAATGATTTGACAGATTCTCCCTTTCGCTGTTTGGTGGCCAAAAGAGTAGGCATAATGACCTCTGAATCATCTTCAAAGGAGCGCGTTAGTAAGAGCTTCTCCAAATCGCCCCAATTCTTAATGGAGCCTTCTGGGAGCTTCATGAACCATTCAAAGGCAAGCCCTTTTAGGGTGCCGATGAACAAACGTGCCAGGATGGCATCGTTATACATTCCCTATTTGAGACTTAAAGTAGTAGATGTGTTGGTTCGGTGAACCTTTCCCATCAAAAGCTTGGAGGGTCGGAGCCTTGAACTTAGGAGGGTATGGAACAAGGTCCCACTCAGTCGGATATGGCCGAATCACTCCTGCTTCTTGCAGGCCTTTCCGGTCAGTAAGGGCCTCAAGACGTTGCTCCAATTGATTCATTCTTCTAGAATGAACCCTTCCCTGATCTAAGTCGTCTTTTCCTTGCGACGAGGATTTAGACGAAGCAGAAGTAGGCTGCTCTTTCTCCTCTATATGTACAGAAGATGAGCTTTCTCCCTCTTTTTGTTTGCCTTTAGACTTTTTAGAGGAGGCTTTGTCAGTTGATTTCCTCTTGTCTTCAAACAACTGTGCCAGCATCTGCTTGAGGGAATCGATAGATTCTTGTTGAGCACGAATCATCTCGAATTGTTCCCTCTGGACCTGGGCTTGCTGCTCCAAGCGCCTAGCTGTCTCCTCAGGAGTGCTTGTCATATATATAAAGGCCTCTTTCTCTATAGAAGAGTTTGAAGCCTGTGACTCTGCAATAGCGAAATGCGAGTCATTTACCTCAACGCCCCGAGCCAGGGCATTGTAGTCAATCAGGGGGATTGCCCCAGTCTGGGTGCGAGTGTGTCGGTACACTCCTTCCAGTTCTATGTCAGACTCATCATCGGAGCTGACTGCAGGTTGCTTTCCCCTACTCCTCCTCGTTATGTTTACAGTGAGCTCAGGATATTCAGTGTCAGAGAAAATCCTCCTCCTGTGAGAACGATTCCTTTTAGCTGATCGGGGAATCAGGGTCAGCTGTCTAACTAGAGACTGCTGGTTTGCACCTGAACTGCAACGGCATTGAGAGGGCATTGTGATAAGCCATTCGCAGCAACATGACGAAGTAATTCGACTAGCACTTCTTTTCCTTGTCAAATAATCCCTTAGATCCGTGAGAGGGGGATCGAAGAGATTAGCCTCGCAATGTTGAGGGCGTCGCACAGCTGAGTCGCGAGGTTCTGAGACGCAGTTCTTGCATCGTTGCTTCGAAACGCGAGTCTGGCGTCTCTCCTGATAAGAGACACGGCTCTCGTGTTGCTGATTATTGCGTCTAAACAGAGACGCTTGAGAAACGCAGGGCTGCTGGGCCCCGTGCCTAGAGGCGCATGCTTCTTGTGCTTGACAAGGTGCGCGAGCTTCGCGTTGGCGTTTGGGGAGTGGGGCTTCAGAAGAGCCAGCCTGGTGAACCTCACGTTTGGGCTGCCAAACGCGGACTTCACGTGTCGGATGTGGTACAGAAGAGACGTTAGTCTGGACCTCGCGTCCTACCTCTGTTGGACAATCAGTTGTTCCAACTTGTAGTTGACGCGCACGCCTTCTCTGTCGCCGTTCAGCGTTCCGGTTACGTCGTGGAGGTTGAAGGGAACACCCGACGACCTGGTGCTGGACATCAGGAAGGTTAACCACGCGGGTCTCCTGAGAGACGTTGACGCAAGCGTTACGGATGACGCGATTAGCCACGACATCCTTCACAGCAGCCGCGTCTGAGAGAATATCAGAGTGGACTTCGGGACAAATCCCTGTAGAGACCCTGCGATAGGCCCGGGCCTTTGGGCTCTTGGAGCCGAAAAAGAGGAACTCTTCATACTTTGCTTGGTCAAATTTCACGATGAGTGATTCGACCGTTTTCCCCATGTAGATGACGTCACCTTGCGCCACCACTTGCTCGTCAGTAGAGAAAGTAGTCCCCAGCGGAGTCGCTATCTCTTGTTTGACAGGAGAATAGGGTTCCTTGTAAAATTTTCTTGAATCAATTGAAAGATTACAATGAATTTACACTCCGATTACAAGAGAGGGAAGATGTTGAGACTTGAATCTCCCCTTTGTTTAATGCTGGGTTCTTCAGGTGGCAGTGGAAAGTGAATCTTATTTTTCGTTAACCGGGTGAACGTCAAGAACTCTTGGGGATCTTCTCTTTGGATGGTCGATGGAGTGAGACAGCTCCTGATTGACCAGGAATCTCAAAGAGATTGTATGCAAAGATTGGCTTGTACGCAGCAAGTTGTTTGAAGAGTTGAACTCTCTTTTCTTTTCTGTGGAAGCTCACAAGTCAAATTCTTCTCCCAAAATTATCTGACCCACCGACCCCTTCTCAATAGAAAGCAAGACTATTTATAGAGGTATCAGAGGCGAACGTGCCCCCTAAAAACACTCCATAATGGGGGGTTAGCTTCCTCCTTATGTGGGCAGTGATTGACCCCATAACAAAGGCAGTTATAACTGAGACGCGAGTTTTGACCCTCGCGCCTTGGTGCTGCAGTGATGCTGAGACACGGGTTTCGACCCTCGCGTCTTACTGCTGCAGTGATGCTGAGACGCGGGTTTCGACCCTCGCGCCTTGCTGCTGCAGTGATGCTGAGATGCGGGTTTCGACCCTCGCGCCTTACTGTTGTAGTGATGCTGAGACTAGCCCTGTGTCTGGAGTTCTGCTTTTTGATGACTTGTCTTTTAATGATTTTTAGACAGCCTACAGTTCTATCTTCAAAACTTGTCTTTGTTTTAAAAGAAGATGATTCTTTGAAAAATAAATTATTTCTATTTCAAAGAATTGGATTCGATTTCTAATGAAAATAAATCTTTGAAAAATGATTTAAATTCACATGTTTGCCATGCTTCATCATCTAATGTACCTATTGTATGCTCCATCTCTTCTACTATTATTGAAAATGATATATATACTTTAAAGAAGAGTGTTGATTATTTGGGCTCCACTTTGAGCCAATGTGCCATGAACCACACACCGTTGGATCCATGTTTCACAAGAAACATGCTTCTTACATGCATACACACCATACACGGCATACACATGCTCATCATGCTCACATACATAATTCAAAGTATGCTCATGTGTACACTTGTACACATTGTAGACGTAAGGGCCACCTTGTAAAGTTTTGTTATGATAGAGTACATAATGTAAATTTTACAAATAAATTTGTTTGGGTTAGGAAAGGTGCTAACCCCATGGACTCAATAAAGTATGGGTACCAAAAGCTACTCATATTTTATTATGTAGGTGTGGGCTTTCACATGACATGCGTTGGTGCCTTGAGGTGAATGCGTTCTGAGCTAAACGGTGACAATTTTGGATGCATCACTTTCAAGGAGAATTTGGTGGAAGGACCACCATGGTTTGGAGATCTAGAAATTAGCCCTAATGGTTTTGGTAACTATCTCTAACTCCCATTTAGTTTACATGCTTTCATATTGTTGATTTTTTAGCATGTTTTGGTGTTTTATGATTATTATGTTAAATGTCATGATAATTAGACTTGTGACATACATGTATAGTAATTGAGATACATTCATGTTCATATGGATCTATATTTTATTTTCTCACTATAGTTTAACTATTGTGTACATCATAACTCTAAGACATGTGCATTTACTCAATGATCATATTGGTTTATATGTTATTTTATGCTTCATTTTTATTACATATTTAAATGTAACCTTCATTAAAACTTGTGTATATACTTGTACAACTAGTGACCCACAAATTGATTATTATATGTTTGTACTTAATTGCTCATTTGTACCCATTAAATGTACTAGTATAGCCTAGTTTTGATGATTCATGCATTTCAAACTTGTATTCCGTATTTTGTACATGTTTTCATATGTTTAGCTTCATGTATATGGTAATTTTGTCTATAACTATTGGATATATATGTATACTCTTGATTCATTTGCATTTCATGCAAAATTTCTTTATGAACTCAATTGTGTTTGGATATATATGTATACTTCTAATTTAGACATAACATACATATACCTTAAAGTTTGAATTATTTTGGTGAAAAATAAATTTTCATGTTTTTCATGTTTATGAAGGAATTTCATATTGAGCTAAATTGTATATTCCCATGATTTCGTTGATTACATGACTCTTGCACTCACATTATTCTTATTTACTTATGAATTTTGTTTTCATGAGCTTTATATATGCTTTATAGATTTTGAATGTCGATAATCGTGTGACTTACATGTTTTTCATGAAAAATATTCATCTTTTATTCCTTACTTGAAGGATTTCGCACTAGTTTTCAAATATTCTCTTTAAACTGGTCATTATTCTTCAATTGGTAGAGTTTTCAAACATGTTAAACTATTTTCAAATTCTATTTTTGAAAAGCTCACCATCCCAAGGGCAGACGGATGTGAGACCATGCCTTGTATACTTAAATTAAAAATCTTTTTAACATGTGCATGAAAGGGAGGTATGAGTTATACATTTGATCCTCATCATATTTTACAATTGGTATCTCAATTGATAATTTTTTTATATACTCATATTTTGTTTTCTATATATGTATGCTTCAAACTTCAAATAATATCAATTTTGATTGTTATTTATATTTTCATACATATATATGTGATTTGATTGTGCTTACTATATCTTTACATCTTAAAGCACAAATTACGTATATGCTAAGCTTGATTTACTCCTTAATCTCAATTATTTTTCAATTAGTATCTTATACAAACTTATGCATTGTTTTTATTGGTATTTCATAAAGGGGGAGAAAATTCATATTTTATCTTTCAATTGGTATCTTTTAGTTGATTTTATTTTCAGTTGATATCTTACTCCCATTTTTTATGATGAAAAATACTTTGTTTTGAGTTTATGCATATATATGTATATTTAGATATTGAGTTTATGCATACATTCAATTTATGCATGTTATAAGGGGGAGAATAATTTTGAAAGTTTATACAAAAAGGGGGAAGGTCTTTGGGGAGAAGAATTTTTGGTTTATGCTAACATTTTTAATATTGATATCATATTTCATTTTAAATTGGTATCTATATTTATATGCGTTATGCTTACCTAAAATAATTTGGTTTTTACTTTCTATTGGTATCAAAAATTTACAAGACATTTTTTTTTTGTATCAAGTTTCTTTGAAATTGGTTGTTACTTTCAATTAGTATCAAGATTTTCAATATATATATATATATCTTTCAATTGGTATCAAAAACATACAATGTTTCATTTTCTATTGATATCAAGATTTACAAGACATTTTAAATTGGTATCAAGATGTTTTCAATTGGTATCTTTTTAGCATCTTAAAATTTTTGTTTACTTTCAATTGATATCTTCAAAATATTTTGTTTATTTTCAATTGGTATCATAAATTGGTATCATGATGTTTCGATGTATACCTTTATCATAAATTGATATATTTTTCAATTGGTATTATAATGTTTTGATTGTATTGCATATATGCAAGGGAAGCTTAACATCTTCTCTTTATATAGATTCAAGTTGAGTGTATGTCATATTGAAGTGATTGACCTTTCTTTAGTATGACTTACACGTGTGTAGAGGGAGCTTCACATCTCCTTTTTATACATTTTATATTATGTGTTATGTGATTAGGGTTTAGGCATCTCTTTTCATATAAATGCATGTATGCAGGGGGAGTTAACTCAACGTCTCTCCTTTTCATGAATGTATATCGCATATATCTCTTTATTTTGATTTGTCAAAAAGGAGGAATTTTTTTTAAAGTTTGTTTTTACCCTTTTGTTGATGATTGACAAAAAGGAGGAGAATGATTTTGAGTTTATATGCATGGTTAGAAACTGAATTTATGCATGTTCTATTCTTTATGTTTATACAACAAGAAAGAAAGGAATTTGGAGTTTCATATATACATGTAAGTATTTGATGAGTTTTCTATATGCATGATTACTTACAATTGGTATCATATATACATGTTTATTTTTGCAATTGGTATCAGAACATATAGTTGTGTTGAGCATTCATTGCATATCTTTATATTTATTGCTATGCATGAGTTAAGGGGGAGCTTCTATGAAGCTTAACTTTAATCCATGCATATATAACTCCAAGAGTTTTTGAAAACACCTAGAGGATAGGTGTTAATGCATATCTAGTGATCTTTTAAAATAAGTAAGTATGAATGATGCAAACGGTTACTCAAAACAAGAAATTGAAGCCGAATTTCCCGTGAAGGGCTCTAGAACTTCTCCTCTTTGATTCCTCTAGATTATGAGTTGAGGCGCGTAATAGCTTTCTTGTTGAGATGAGTAAAGACCGAAAAATGCAAGTTAATGAAATGATTGAAATGATGAAGAGCAAACAAACAATATCACAAATTAGGAAAGTGAAGCAATGAAAAGCAATAAGAAAACCAATCGCAAACACAAGTAATTTGTTTCGAGGTTTGAGCCACTGCTCTACGTCCCCGCCTCCACAACCGTGAAGGATTTTCACTAAATCCGCAAAGAAAATTTTCACACCGGAAGCTTTACACCCAGGGGGATTACACTTCGTCTACACAGGACGGGAGTACCCAACTCCAACCAATCCAACCTCCACACAAGAGGGATCTTAACACAAGGAAATACAAGTCACTTGGTGATCAAAAGACCACAAACTTCTCTCTTACAACTTCTTATAGAGTGGAGATGATTTTTGGCTCAAGAAGTGAAGTGAGAAAAATTTCAATTGTAAAGAAGTAAAAAGAGCTTGAAAAACAACTGAAAACTTTAACCAAAGAAAGCACTTTAGAGAATGAAAGCTTGAAAATTTTTCTTTTCTTTTGAAACTTAAAATCAATGGGAATTTTTCTTGTATTCAACAAAGGACCAATAACATCTATTTATAGGGATTTGCTAAATGCATTTCATCATTTAATCTAGGTCAATAGGTCAGATTATAGTCACAAGAAAATCAGAGAAAGATGAAAGAAACATCAAAATCAAAAACAGAAAACATATTCCAAGAAAGTAGCCGTTGGGGGCTGCTGGCGGCTGGCGGTCGACCAGGTCGGTCGACCAGCAGTCTATATGGCAAAAGAGCCGTTAGACTCGATCAACCGGTCAGTCGACCGCAGCTAAACAAAAATAAATTTTTTTGAACTGTCGGTCGACCGGGCCAGTCGACCGATAAAACCTGAGACTAAAGGTCTTGCAGTCGGTCGAAGGTCGGTCGACCGTAAGCTCTGTCGATCGAATGGCCCGGTCGACTGGCAGACATGCACGCCAAGGCTACAAGGCCCGGTCGACCAATCTGGTTTGAAATAGATCCGGTTGACCGCCCGGTCGACCGTTAGGCCTGAAACAGATTTATTTTGGAAATATTTTTAAACTTTGAAGAATTTTGGAAATATTTTTAAATGGTCTGAAGTTTAAGTAACATGCTACAGAGGATGAAATACATGTTTTAAACTAGATGTAAAAATATGAAATATTTTGAGACATGTATATCAATCAAAACATGTACCTAAGCCAACTAACCAAAACAAAACTTGTATTTTCTTTGGAAAGTAAAAATGTGTGTGTGAGTTTTCTTGAGCCAATTTATCATGACCTAACTCTTTAACATTACTAATTCTTACATTGGTTCTAGGTGACTACAAGATCTTCAATATGGGCTTCTCCATATGCAATGTTAAATAACTTGAATCCTTGATCCCGAATTGAGTCAACTTGAGTTAAAAATACCTTCTTTTAGGGAAGAAAACATCTTGAATCCTTAGAACCCTAAAACACCCTAAAACACTAAAATATGATTAGTACAAATAACTATATATGTTTTGTAATCATCAAAACTCCAAAACCGGGTGATTGTAACCTTGGGCCAACAATCTCCCCCTTTTTGATGATGACAAAACATATGAGTTATTTAACAAAAAATGGGAAAGGAGCTTGGAGGCTCCCCCTCAAATAATGGCTATATACATGAATGAATAGTATGAAAAAGAAAACATCAAAAAACAATAACTCAAAGCTAAAACTAACTACATCAAAAACAATAACTCAAAGCTTAAACTAACTTTTTCTCCCCCTTTTTGTCATACATAAAAAAGGGTAAAAAAATGAAAGAAAATTTCATGAATCCATAACACAAACATTCAATTCACCGCAAATGAAAGAAAATCTATTGTAGTCTAGTGGTTTTGTAAAAATATCAGCAAGTTAAAAATCGGTAGAAACATAATCAATTTCAATATCACCTTTCTCAAAATGATATCTAAGAAAGTGATATCGAATGTCAATGTGCTTAGCCTTACTATGTTGATTTGTATTTTTAGTCATATAAATAGTACTAGTATTATCACAAAATATTTTAATATGGTCATAATGCAAATCATAGTCAAGGAGAGTATGTTTCATCTAAAGGACTTGTGCACAACAAGCCCTCGCCGCAACATACTCCGCCTCGACGGCTGAGAGGGCTACCGAATTTTATTTCTTGGAAGACCATGAAACATGTCAATTTAACAAGACAATTACCGAGAAATTGACATGTTTCACTTGTACTCTTCTTATCCACTTTACAACCCGCATAGTCAGCATCCGAAAAACTCGTCATTGAAAATTGTTCGGTCTTCGGATACCACAAACCCATTTCAATTGCGCCTTTAAGGTATCTAATAATGCGTTTTACCGCAATCAAATGGGACTCTTTAGGACACGATTGAGATCAAGCACAAACACATACACAAAACATAATATCTAGCCTACTAGCCGTTAAATACAACAAACTACCAATCATGCTACGATAGAGTTTAATGTCTACATTTATAACTTGTTCATCCTTATCAAGCTTTGTGGTGGTAGCCATGAGAGTTTTGCTTGTCTTAGCCCCTTCAAGTCGAAATTTCTTGATAAGTTCCTTCGTGTACTTGGCTTGATTGATGAAAATCCCATCCTTCCTTTGCTTGATTTGGAGACCAAGGAAGTAGTTAAGCTCGTCCATCATAGACAATTCAAATTCCTCCTTCATGCATGATTCAAAAGCTTTGCAAAGATTTTCATTAGTAGAACCAATATGATATCATCAATATATATTTGAACTATAAGTATATCATTTTCAACATGTTTGATAAACAAAGTAGTATCTATTTTTCCTTTAGTAAAATCATTTGAAATAAGAAATGAAGAAAGTCTTTCATACCAAGCCCTAGGGGCTTGTTTTAAACCATAAAGAGCTTTGTCTAGTTTGAAAACAAAATCCGGATGTGTAGGATCAACAAACCCGGGGGTTGTTCAATATACACCTCCTCTTCAATAAATCCATTTAAGAAAGCACTTTTTACATCCATTTGAAATAAGTTTAAAATCTTTATATGAAGCAAATGCAAGTGTCATCCGTATGGTTTCTGTAACACCCCGCTCCCGGAATACGTGCTTAATTGCGTATTCAGATTTTTCAGTCGTATTTTTTCATTTACTTTCTGTATTTATTTTGTATTATGAGATACTTACATGATCGTTTTGCCTTGGATCTGGATTCGTGAACTTGGAGTCAGCCTTAATCTGAACCGGGACCCGATCCTAGTGAGTTGCTCGATTTGATCTTTTCGCTATTCCAATTTGACCGATTTCAGTTTTAAACATCATTTTCTAATATTTTAGATTTTCTATGATTTTCTAGAATTTTCCAGAATTAATTGAAATTCCTCAAAATCGGGGTCGACTGATACCGCTGACCGATTCTCGAATTTTAATTTACAAACGGAGTTGAATTTTTAGAAACAGCTTTCCTGTAACTTCTTAAAATCACATTTTCTATCTAAATACTCTTTCTGAGAATTTTCTAAAATTATCGAAATTCCACTAGTTTTGGTGTCGGCCAGTATTACTGGTTGATTCCAGGAATTTAGTTTACAACTGGAATCAAATTTCTGAATTCCTCTTTCATATTTCTTCTTAAAATTATATTTTCTCCTTTTCGACATTTTTGAGATTTTTCAGATTTTATCAAAAATCCGGCCTACCCGGTGTAGACACCGTCCACAGTGGATTCCGAGATTTTCATCTTGAAAATGAGATTGAATTTCTGAAAACCGATTTCATTAAAAATCTTAATATAATATTTATTATTTATTAAAATTTTGGGAAGCTTTCCAAGCTACTTTATTTTTTGGGCTTTTCTGGAATTTCCGGTGTTTTCCCAAGATCCGGGGTCTATCCAGATATTATATTTATATTTTTCTCATTTTCTCTCTCCCTCCTCAGTCTCGGGTATGATCTTAAATGCGGAGATTCCATTTCTATCTGCATTTAATGCACTGCTAATCAATTCTAATCAAGTCATTATGACTTTTGTCCTTTGTTAAACGCAAAACTCGCGTTTATTCTCTTGGACGCGGATTTTTCTCCGCGTCCAGTTCAATTTGCCCAGACGCAGCTTGGTGTCATGTGGACGCAACTCTTCTTGAGTGAAACGCAGGTTTCATTCCATAGGGAATTTCAATGGCAATATTATAATATTTTCTCCCCCTTATAAAACCACCTCACTTTCTTCTCTCTCTTTCATTCATTTACCTTTTTCCCTCCTTCCTTTAACAACCAGCAGGCCAACGAACCACAGCCATAAGCCTTGCCTTGGCCGGCCATGCTCCACCTCCTCCACCTCCATTTCACCACCAACACCACCATCTCTTTCTCCTCCATCTCCTCCTCCATTCCAACAACAACAAACACAACAACCCCATCTTCACCACCTTCTTCTTCCTCTTCTTTTCCACTAAATAACCCATTTCTACCACCACCTTCTCCACCATCTCCACCACCATATACACCACCTTAGCCACCACGAACCACGCCATCTCCCTCTCCTCGTCGTACTCTTTCCGACGAGCTATTGCTTCGCTCTCCGAAATCCCTTTTGCAAAACTCCAAAAATCCATTTTTAACTACACTTGCACCCCCATGAATGCTTGGGCTTGGGCTTGAGCTACCGGATTCCGGCCACCTCCGGCCACCTCCGGCCGCCGCCGGTGACCGCCGGCCATCGCTGGCCATCATCCCCTCTTCCATTCTTCTTTCTTTTCTTTCATTTCTTCTTCCTTTCCTTCCCTTCTTTCTTTCTTCCTTTCTTCTTCTTTTTTTATTTTTCCTTTCCTTCCCTGATTTCCTGCGTCTCTCTCTTTCTGCGTCTCTTTCACATCCCCCCTGTCACTCTCTTTAATTACTAGACGCAGATTTTACCCCTGCGTCTGAGTAGTTATTTAACGCGACATATGCGTTCTTATATCAACGCAACGCGGAGTTCATACTCGCGTCTGCGTTCTCCTCGTGTCCCTGCTAGAACGAGGTCCTCGAACCCCGCGTTCGTGACCTCTACGCGACGCGACTCTCGCGTCTGCGATTCCCGCGTCTCCATTTTCTCTTCTCCCTTTATTTGAACGCGTTTACGCGATGATTTCCTGGATTCCAGAGCTTGGGATTTCACGGTGTTTTTCGGAGTTCTAGGCGAGTGTTCTCGCTTTCTCATTGGACTTTCCCGCATCATCGGGTTGACTTGCATAACATTATGTATTTATATCGGTGTTCTCGTTTGATATTGTGATGTCATACTTGTTATATTAACTGTTGACATACACCTGTCTGTATCATACTTGACAACTGACGTGTTACCGCCTGACATGACTTACTACCTAGCATATGTTTTACCACCTGCTTCTTGACACGTTGATACTTGAACCCCTGAAATAGGAGGCTCCTGACTTTACTCCTGTTGATCCCCGTAATGGGGTAACCATGAATATAAGATTACTATGAATACTCTGTGGATATTATTACTGGATAAATTATTATAAGTAGACAACTTGTACCTGGTTTCGGGGAAACTGATGGGCCCTGATTAATCATGTTTATGGTGGTCTTATCGAGCCGCGCGTGGCCACATACTTGAGGGATCACCTGGCGGCCACCAGGGATTCCGTGGGGTGTGCTGGCACCCCTACTCCTGTTTATTCCTACCGGGTATACACACGCCCTAGGCCTATTTCTATGGGATCTGCGATACCTATTCCTGTTCGGGTGTGAATAAGTCCCGGTACCTAGCGGTACGTTCCGGCTCAGCACAGGATACTCCTGAACCGTTGTCCCGGGCATGTACGGGGCCCATCCGAAACATGATTCATCGAACTTTATCAGTTTCCAAGTAACTTGCTCTATAAGTTGTGAGTGGAAGTATGTGGAATGGGACGCATACTGAAGCCTAGAACTTAGACGGCCCTAATTATAATAAGATGTTAATATGCAATTTATTGTGTTGTTTTGTAACTCGGGCTGTAAGCGTTCAGATTACGGTAACATGAGGTAAAGGTATATGGATGAGGGTTTCCTTGTTTGGATTATTCCTTCGAAGTATTGATCTCATGGAGCCGTGACCTAAACCCGTACAATCGGAGTTGCTCGTATTCGGTTTTATTCGGTTTTGTCGGTTTTATGTTAGTTTAGGAGATATCTGGTGTTGTCCTATTTACTTTATTTCTCGTCTCGTTACTTTCCCTTATCTTATCATACCATGAGTATTCTCTGATTGATATCACTTGTTATGTATCTACTTGTTTCTACATACTTATGCTCACGACACGGTTTTCAATGCATGCTTATGATTCGATTTTACCGATACACATGTGCTTATCCTTGCACGCCATCTGGCTTTCGCCTCACCACTCGCCTGGGGAGTTCTGACTCCTCTGGATCCTCATGTCCAGGTCCTGGAGCTTGGACTGAAGGGGACCATCTTGCTGAGGACCAAGCTTACTTCTGTGGAGCAGACAGATCAACTGTAGCTCCAGTCCCATCCTTGCTCCCCTTGTTGGCTCGCAGCTTCTCCAGTTATCTCGTGAGCGCCCTTTTGTACTGTTCATATATGTACATCTCTTTGTATTCTCGCATTTGCGCCTATCAGGTGATGTAATATTTTTGTAATATTTATCACCTCTGGTGATAACTTTGTAATTGTACTCATATGTTGGAATGTATAATGCACCACTTGCTTCCGTACTCTGATTCTTGCCTGTACTGATGCTTAGCGTATATACGTGGGGGTATTTCTGACCTACGTATATACGTTGCAGTGACGTCTCCGTACCCGCAGGATCGGGGCGTTACAGGGTGGTATCAGAGCCTAGGCTCTCACATCCTCAGTACGTCCAGACGGCAAATTAATGGTAAAGAAATTTGCAACTGGAATACAAGAGTCCTGATTATACAATCCAACTACAAGTGCAGAGTTTTCTATCCCTTCCTTCTGATCCATTTCTTGAATCCTGAGACCTTCAATCTTTCACCTTCCAGTTTCTTCTTGTTACCCTCTCCAACCAACTCAAATATGGAAAGACGGGGAACACGTAATGGTGCTGGTACTTCTCAAGATGGACCCAACAGAGACAATGATGGTATGATGAGGATACTTCAAGAAATGATGCAGAGTCAACAACAACAGACAGAGCTTCTACGTCAAGGACTGTTAGTTACACCCCGAGAGCAAAGGCTAGGCAACGTGTCAGACTTCAGGAGATTACAACCGGCTATCTTTTCAGGCACAGAGAAGCCCCTGGATGCAGAACAGTGGCTGATAGACACAACAGATCTTTTGAAGGCGGCCCGAGTCCCCGATGAGAACCAAGTGGAAGTGGCCAAAATACAATTGAAGGATGTGGCCCGAACATGGTGGTTGGCGGAAGAAGCAACACTGGAGAAACCCATCACATGGGACCAGTTCTCAAAGGGTTTCTACGAGAGATTCTTTCCTGCAACAGCTCAAAGGGACATGGAAGAACAATTTATCCGCCTGCAGCAGCGCAACCGGTCAGTGAATGAATATGCTGCTGAATTCTTGAGGCTCAACAGATTTGCTCCCTACATGGTGACAGACGAAGAAAAACGGGCCAGCCGATTTCAGCAAGGGCTAAAGATGGACGTCCAGATGTATCTTATTCCTCAACAGCTGAAGACATACTCCCAGGTTCTCTCCATTGCCCGTGAAGTAGAACAAGGACTGGAGAAGAAGAATGAGAATCAGGTACAGAACAAGTCAGTGAAGAGACCCTTTCAATTGATGAACGAAGAAGATGCAGCAAGGACCCCCAACGGGCCGATAGTCAAGCGACCATTCCGATCTCCCCCTCAGCAGATGATATGCGGGTACTGCCAAAAGCCCGGACACCTCCAACGCAACTGCCGAAGGGCTAATGGACTATGTTTGGTATGTGGATCCGGTAATCACTCGACAGGTGGTTGCCTATTCAAGAGGACCTATCCAACACCATCAACATTTCCAACACGACCAACACCCCCAGCACTTCCAGCCCCACCACTGAGAGGAAACCCAGAACCCGTTGACCGAAGAGCCCCATTTCTGCCCCAGCAGTATGATCAGCCACAGAGAGGAGTGAGAACTAGAGCAGATCATGGTAGAGGTCAAGTCTACAATATGGCAGCAGAGACATCAGACGAAGCAGCAGCAGAATGTGAAGCTCGGTATCCGGAACAGGAACCTTGAGGATGTCACTGTAACCGCTACCCCTGATCTTTTGTATTTTGAGTTGGTAATTTTCGTAAATATTCCACTTTATCATTCTCTCATTATTGACCCTGATCTCTCCTGTGTTCATCTTCCCCTTATAGAAATTGCGAGGACGCAATTTTTGTAAGGTGGGTGGATTGTAACACCCCGCTCCCAGAATACGTGCTTAATTGCGTATTCAGATTTTTCAGTCGTATTTTTTCAATTTACTTTTTGTATTTGTTTTGTATTATGAGATACTTACATGATCGTTTTGCCTTGGATCTGGATTCGTGAACTCGGAGTCAGCCTTAATCTGAACCGGGAACCCAATCCTAGTGAGTTGCTCGATTTGATCTTTTCGCTATTTCAATTTGACCGATTTTAGTTTTAAACATCATTTTCTAATATTTTAGATTTTCTATGATTTTTTGAAATTTTTCAGAATTAAATTGAAATTCTTCAAAACCAGGGTCGACCGATACCGCTGACCGATTCTCAAATTTTTAATTTACAAACGGAGTTGAATTTTTAGAAACGGCTTTCCTATAACTTCTTAAAATCACATTTTCTATCTAAATACTTTTTCTGAGAATTTTTTAAAATTATCGAAATTCCACTAGTTTTGGTGTCGGCCAGTATTACTTGTTGATTCCAGGAATTTTAGTTTACAACTGGAATCAAATTTCTGAATTCCTCTTTCATATTTCTTTTAAAATTATATTTTCTCCTTTTCGGCATTTTCTGAGATTTTTCAGATTTTATCAAAAATCCGGCCTACCCGGTGTAGACACCGTCCACAATGGATTCCGAGATTTTTATCTTGAAAATGAGATTGAATTTCTGAAAACCGATTTCACTAAAAATCTTAATATAATATTATATTTTTGAGAATTTTTGGGAAGCTTTCCAAGCTACTTTATTTTTCGGGCTTTTCTAAAATTTCCGGTGTTTTCCCAAGATCCGGGGTCTATCCAGATATTATATTTATATTTTTCTCATTTTCTCTCTCCCTCCTCAGTCTCGGGTATGATCTTAAATGCGGAGATTTCATTTCTATCTGCATTTAATGCACTGCTAATCAATTCTAATCAAGTCATTATGACTTTTGTCCTTTGTTAAACGCAAAACTCGCGTTTATTCTCTTGGACGCGGATTTTTCTCCGCGTCCAGTTCAATTTGCCCAGACGCAGCTTGGTGTCATGTGGACGCAACTCTTCTTGAGTGAAACGCAGGTTTCATTCCATAGGGAATTTCAATGGCAATATTATAATATTTCTCCCCCTTATAAAACCACCCCACTTTCTTCTCTCTCTTTCATTCATTTACCTTTTTCCCTCCTTCCTTTAACAACCAGCAGGCCAACGAACCACAGCCATAAGCCTTGCCTTGGCCGGCCATGCTCCACCTCCTCCACCTCCATTTCACCACCAACACCACCATCTCTTTCTCCTCCATCTCCTCCTCCATTCCAACAACAACAAACACAACAACCCCATCTTCACCACCTTCTTCTTCCTCTTCTTTCCACCAAATAACCCATTTCCACCACCACCTTCTCCATCATCTCCACCACCATATACACCACCTTAGCAACCACGAACCACGCCATCTCCCTCTCCTCGTCGTACTCTTTCCGACGAGCTATTGCTTCGCTCTCCGAAATCCCTATTGCAAAACTCCAAAAATCCATTTATAACTACACTTGCACCCCCATGAATGCTTGAGCTTGGGCTTGAGCTACCGGATTCCGGCCACCTCCGGCCGCCGCCGGTGACCGCCGGCCATCGCTGGCCATCATCCGCTCTTCCATTCTTCTTTCTTTTCTTTCATTTCTTCTTCCTTTCCTTCCCTTCTTTCTTTCTTCCTTTCTTCTTCTTTTTTATTTTTCCTTTCCTTCCCTGATTTCCTGCGTCTCTCTCTTTCTGTGTCTCTTTCACATCCCCCTGTCACTCTCTTTAATTACTAGACGCGGATTTTACCCCTGCGTCTGAGTAGTTATTTAACGCGACATTTGCGTTCTTATATCAACGCAACGCGGAGTTCATACTCGCGTCTGCGTTCTCCTCGTGTCCCTGCTAGAACGCGGTCCTCGAACCCCGCGTTCGTGACCTCTACGCGACGCGACTCTCGCGTCTGCGATTCTCGCGTCTCCATTTTCTCTTCTCCCTTTATTTGAACGTGTTTACGCGTTGATTTCCTGGATTCCAGAGCTTGGGATTTCACGGTGTTTTCGGAGTTCTAGGCGAGTGTTCTCGCTTTCTCATTGGACTTTCTCGCATCGTCGGGTTGACTTGCATAACATTATGTATTTATATCGGTGTTCTCGTTTGATATTGTGATGTCATACTTGTTATATTAACTGTTGACATACACCTGTCTGTATCATACTTGACAACTGACGTGTTACCGCCTGACATGACTTACTACCTAGCATATGTTTTACCACCTGCTTCTTGACACGTTGATACTTGAACCCCTGAAATAGGGAGGCTCCTGACTTTACTCCTGTTGATCCCCGTAATGGGATAACCATGAATATAAGATTACTATGAATACTCTGTGGACATTATTACTGGATAAATTATTATAAGTAGACAACTTGTACCTGGTTTGGGGGAAACTGATGGGCCCTGATTAATCATGTTTATGGTGGTCTTATCGAGCCGCGCGTGGCCACATACTTGAGGGATCACCTGGCGGCCACCAGGGATTCCGTGGGGTGTGCTGGCACCCCTACTCCTGTTTATTCCTACCGGGTATGCACACGCCCTAGGCCTATTTCTATGGGATCTGCGATACTCTATTCCTGTTCGGGCGTGAATAAGTCCCGGTACCTAGCGGTACGTTCCGGCTCAGCACCGGATACTCCTGAACCGTTGTCCCGGGCATGTACGGGGCCCATCCGAAACATGATTCATCGAACTTTATCAGTTTCCAAATAACTTGCTCTATAAGTTGTGAGTGGAAGTATGTGGAATGGGACGCATACTGAAGCCTAGAACTTAGACGGCCCTAATTATAATAAGATGTTAATATGCAATTTATTGTGTTGTTTTGTAACTCGGGCTGTACGCGTTCAGATTACGGTAACATGAGGTAAAGGTATATGGATGAGGGTTTCCTTGTTTGGATTATTCCTTCGAAGTATTGATCTCATGGAGCCGTGACCTAAAACCGTACAATCGGAGTTGCTCGTATTCGGTTTATTCGGTTTTGTCGGTTTTATGTTAGTTTAGGAGATATCTGGTGTTGTCCTATTTACTTTATTTCTCGTCTCGTTACTTTCCCTTATCTTATCATACCATGAGTATTCTCTGCTTGATATCACTTGTTATGTATCTACTTGTTTCTGCATGCTTATGCTCACGACACGGTTTTCAATGCATGCTTATGATTCGATTTACGATACACATGTGCTTATCCTTGCACGCCATCTGGCTTTCGCCTCACCACTCGCCTGGGAGTTCTGACTCCTCTGGATCCTCATGTCCAGGTCCTGGAGCTTGGACCGAAGGGGACCAACTTGCTGAGGACCAAGCTTACTTCTGTAGAGCAGACAGATCAACTGTAGCTCCAGTCCCATCCTTGCACCCCCTTGTTGGCTCGCGGCTTCTCCAGTTATCTCATGAGCGCCCTTTTGTACTGTTCATATATGTACATCTCTTCGTATTCTCGCATTTGCGCCTATCAGGTGATGTAATATTATTGTAATATTTATCACCTCTGGTGATAACTTTGTAATTGTACTTATATGTTGGAATGTATAATGCACCACTTGCTTCCGTACTCTGATTCTTGCCTGTACTGATGCTTAGCGTATATACGTGGGGGTATTTCTGACCTACGTATATATGTTGCAGTGACGTCTCTGTACCCGCAGGATCGGGGCGTTACAGTTTCAAGCCGTGCTACGGGTGCAAAAGTTTCCTCAAAATCGATACCTTCGACTTGAGTGTAACCTTGGGCCACTAACCTAGCTTTATTCCTAACAACATTACTCGACTCATCTAACTTGTTCCTAAAAATTCATTTAGCACCAATTGTTGGTCTATCATAGAGCCTAGAAACAAGATGCCAAACTTGGTTGCACTCGAATTGATTGAGCTTCTCTTGCATGGCAAGCAACCAATATGAGTCGCCCTCGGCTTCAAGGATGTTCTCTGGTTCAAAATGAGAAATAATGTATAGTGCCCACAAAGATCATGAAGTTTAGAACGAGTAGTTACCCTTTTTGATACTTCACCTATAAGAAGATCCTTGGGATGATGTGGAGTGAATCTCCAATCCTTTGGAAGTGGTTGTGATGGTTCCACTTCAACTTTTAAACTTCACTTTCCTCATCAACTTTAGGCATGTCTTCAAGAGTAGGTATATCCTTCAAGGTAATTTTCTCCATGTCTTCATTTAGGGACCTATTTCTACAACATTCTCAACAAACACATTAGATTCCTCAAACTTTACATGTATAGATTCTTCAATAGTCAAAGATGATTTATTGAAGACTCTATAAGCTTTACTAGTGTTAGAGTAACCAATAAAAATTGCTTCATATGATTTTGCATCAAATTTACCTAAATTATCTTTAGTATTCAAAACAAAACATTTACAACCAAAAACTTTAAAGTATGAAACATTTAGTTTTCTTGAATAATAAATCTCAAAAGATGTTTTAGAAGTGTTTTTGCATGAGAAAACCCTATTTGATATGTAGCAAGATGTGTTTACGGCCTCGGCCCATAGGTATTGAGGGAGACCGTACTCATTTATCATTGTCCTAACCATCTCTTGTAATGTACGATTTTTCCTCTCAACGACTCCATTTTGTTGTGGAGTCCTAGGACAAGATAGTTCATGCTTAATTCCATGTTCTTCGCAAAAGGTGATAAAGGGTTGGTTATTGAATTCACCACCTCTATCACTTCTTATTCTTAAAATAGAAGAATCTTTTTCCTTTTCAACTCTTTTCTTAAAAGATTGAAAATATGAAAAGGCTTAATTTTTATGTTCTAAAAAGTAAACCCAAGTAAAACGAGAGAAATCATCAACTAAAATAAAAGCAAAACGATTCCCACTTAGACTTTTGGTTTTTGTAGGACCAAACAAATCCATATGGATCAACTCCAAGATTGTGATGTCATGATATTCTTGATTGATTTGAAAGAGGACTTGATTTGTTTCCCAAGTTGGCACGCATCGCAAATGCGGTCCTTTTCAAATTTCAAGTAAGGAATACCTTTCACTATTTCCTTATTGTTTAATCTAGATAGATGGTCAAAAGAAATGTGGTCTAATCTCCTATACCACAATCAAGAGTAATTATTGAAGGCGTTCAAACAAGTAGCATTGCATAGCATATTAGACATATCAATCATGTATACATTGTTTTCACGAAAACCAGAAAATATACATGCATTAGTTTGTCTATCAATTATACTACAAGCCAAGTCATCAAAAACAACATTAAAACCTTTGTCACAAAGTTGACTAACACTCAAAAGATTATGCTTGAGGCTATCAACTAAAACAATATTTTCTATTAAAGGAGATGTACCAAGTTTAACATTACCAATACCAATGATTTTTTCTTTGGCGTCATCTCCGAAGGTGACGGTGCCACCTTTATGGTATCTTGATAGGGTTGCGAAGTTGTTGATATCCAAGTCATTGTTGGCCCAAAGGCCTATCACTCTAGTTTTGATGACGATCAACTCATATAGTTATGGTAATAATGATCTTGTGTTTATTTAGTCTCAGATTTGTGATCAAGATCTTAGTAGGTGTGTAGCTTCAACAAAAGATTTAAGTCAAGTTTTAGAGCTAGCACGGTTTGATTCAAAAGCTTGTGCCTCAAGACCACATCAAGTACTCAAGAGGAGTCTAGCTCGTTGGATCATGTTTGGACCAAGTCAAGAAGATAAGAAGACTTCAAGTGAAGACCTTCAAGATCAAGACTTGTGTCTAGGTTTGTTTTTATAAGATTTTGTTTTTAGATAAAATGTAAAGGATAGAATTGTTGGTGGATTGCTCAAGTATATCTTACACACACACACTCTTAATTTAGATGAGTTTTCATAAAAGAATTTTTTTTAAAAAATACAAAAGAGTTTTCTTTTAGAAAAATACCGTTTGATTTTTGGTATTCAAAGTTTACATGTTTTTAACCAAAACCATATTTAGTGCTTATTGTCAAAAACAAAGATATTTCATCATGTATGTGTAGTGGATCATATCCATACACTTTATGCTTTCAAAGAGTTTAAAATATCTTGTTTTTGTATTTGGAGAAGTTTTGGAAAAAACCAATTTTGAAAAAATACAGTTTTCGTTTTTAGCCAAAATTTTCAAGTTACAAAAATAGTTCAAATTATTTGTAACATGTCTTGATTTTGCTCAAGCATGTTTGATTATCAAAGTATAATGTTAAAACTATTTTTATAGATTTTTCATAATTTTATGGGATTTTATTCATGCTAAAAAGTCAACATTTTTATCCCTATAATTTGTCTGGTCTAGCTTCTGCCGGTCGACCGGACCGGTCGACCGAGCTTGAAATCGGTCGACTGGGACGATCGACCGACGTGCACAAACGTGCACACCAGGACTGCTGGAGGGCCGGTCGACCGACCCGGTCGACCGCAGAGAGCTTCTGCTCTCTGGAAAGCCCCGGTCGACCGGGCCGGTCGACCGACAGAGAAGTCTGTTCTCTGTTCCAAGCAGCGGTCGACCGGGCGGTCGACCGACAGGTCAATCTGGCTCCCAACAGCTAGTTTTTCTAGCCCTATAAATTGGGGCTTTTGGGGACTGTTTTAGACAAGTTTTAGAAGAAGTTTTTGGGCTAGTATTCCTACTCATTTCAGTGGTTATATTCACAAGTTTTAGAGCCAATATTTTCAAATCAAAGAGAGTTTATCAAGAGTGTTTTAAAAGTAATTTTCTTGAGTTTTCCTCCACCATTTCAATCCTTATTTTCTCACACAACACTTGAGCTATCCATTGCTATATCTACCTATAGGGATCTTTGTTGTGAGAGGATTTTAGGTGATCAAAGTGTTGTGATCACCAAAGTTCATCTTTGTACTTTGAGGAGGCGGACTTGCGGGTTTGCGGTGTTTCGAGTTCGTGTGTGAATTCGGTGTTTGAGGTGCGGCCTCGGCGAGCTAGTAGGCTTGCGGTGTGTACGGGACTAGAGAGTCCAAGGAGTTCAAGTGTGAACTCGCCTTGTAGGTGTTGCGCACCGAGTGATCCGGTGGGATCGATTTTAGTGAAAATCCTTCATAGTGTTGAAGGCGGGGACGTAGAGCAAGTGTGCTCGAACCTCGAAACAAATCTCCCGTGTTTGCGATTGCTCACTCTCTATCTCTTACTCTTGTTTATATCTTGCATGCTTATATTGCTTTCATTTTTATATGCTTGATATATATTGTGAGCTTAATTGTTATATGCTTGGGTATTGTTTGCTAACACTTGTATTCACCAAGAGAGCCAACGCGACACCTCAACTCTTATTTCGAGGAATCTTGAGGAGTTAGTCCAGAGCCCTTCACGGGGAATTCGGCTACACTCTTATTTATACTTGGTATTTAGTTTAAATAGTTTTAGTTTGCATTAAATAGTTTTTAATTCCGCATTATTGACCATTAGATTAGCTCATCACCTGTTCATCCCCCTCTAGGTGACTTACAGTTGGTATCAGAGCCAGTGCTCTTGATTTGGGTCTTACAATCTAGAGTTAAAGATCTTCATTTTATAGCTAATCACAATATTTGTTTACACACACCATGGACTTCATGACACCTCCCCCTTTGACATTCTTAACATCCAAACTTGAAAGGTTAAGATGTCCTTATTCCTCAAAGCCTTAGGTATTAATGTTATTTTGCCACTGTTAAAGATTCTTATTGTTTAAATGACAAAAATATTGAGGCTAATGCAAAAGCCCTACATTCTTTAAAATCAACCCTAAATGATGAATATTTATCTAGGGTATCTAATATTGATTCGGCTTTTGTAGTGTGGAACACCATGATCTCCCTTGACGAAAAAGAACAATACTATGCGGGAGCGATTCGGATGTTGGAAGTGACACCTCCAACGTGTGCTACATGGTCCAAGGGGATAACCCCCTTGAGGTAAACACCGAATCCGAGCTAGATGAAGATGTTGATATGTCATATGTGATGAGCTTGCATCTTTTGTCAACAACTTCTTGAAAAATATGAATTGCTTAAGAAAGATAAAAAGAAAATGAAAAATAAATTTGATTGCATGTTAAATGAAAAAGATTCTTTACAACAAAAATTTGAAATTATTTCAAAAGAAATGAGTCTTTGAAAATGAAAATGTTTCCTTGATGTCTACATTAATGATCTTTGTGAAGGAACATTAATTTGAAAAATAAAATTGTTTTGGTGGAAAAACAAAAGGAAGTTGCTTTAAATGAAAACAACTTCTTTAAAAGAAAAATTATTGAAAAAGAAAAAGAAAAATGTTTCTAAAAGAAAAAGAAAAATGATCTCATTCTCACCATGCTTTACATGCCACTATTAATCAAAATGAGATTAAAATTTTGAAAAATAAAATGAATTGTTTGAGCTCAACTTTGAGCACATGTGCATTTAACCACTCTAGATTGGAGTCTTTGTTTTCAAAGAAACAAGCTCCACATGTTCATGCACAACACCCACATCATGCATTTGCACACTTTGCACGCCACGATCACACTCATGCACATATGCATTCTAGAGTGTACACTTGTACGCATTGCGGCCGCAAAAGGCCATTTAGCAAAGTTTTGTTTTGATAAGATGCATCATATTAATTTTGCTAATAAGAAAAATGTTTGGGTCCTTACAATACTAACCCTCAAGGACCCAAAAGAAAATGGGTACCAAAATCCCCACCTTGTATTTTGATGTAGGTGCAGGCTCTCACAAAACGTGAGAGAGATGGTGCCTTGGTGGTGGATGCATGGACTTGATGGACACATATATTGATGCACCGCTATCAAGGAGGTTTGGTGGATATAACCACCATGTTTTGGAGAATTAGAGAGCATAGTTCTTTGGTTTGGTAACTATCTCTAAAACTCCTATTTTATTTACATGCTTTTTCATATATGATATGTTAGTATGTTTGTTTCATTTATTTCGTGCTTCATGTGGTAAAAATATGGTTAGATGTAGTTTTTAATCAAAACTTGTATATTTACGTGTACAAATAGTGAGCAACAAATTGATTCATATATGTTTGTACTTCATTGTTCATTTGTACTCACTATATGCACACGTATAGCCTAGTTTTGATGATTTCCTCATTTACACTTGTTTTGCCAATTTTCATATTTTACTTCATGTATGATGTATTGTGTATTCAAATCTAATAAATATACATGTATACCCCATGAGTCATTTGCCTTCATGCTTTATCTTATGGACTCGTTTTATGTTTGGGATATGTATGCATATTGTTAGTTTTGAATAAAAACATACATATACCTAGAAGTTTATTTTTAAGATGAAAAATGAATTTTTATGATTTTCATCTTTAATTGAAAAATAAATTTTCATGATTTGTTTGATAAAATGATTTTTTTGTTTTGTGCATAATTGACTATTTTCATGAAAATACTACTTACATGATTATTGATCACTCACACTTCATTATTTTTTTCATGACTATGTTTCATGATCATTTTGAGCTTTATGGACCTTGATGTTGAATTTTGTGTATTTAGTATGCTTCATGATATACATATGTTTTGATTTCATGTTTTGAAGGATCTTTAACTAGTTTTTCAAAAATTATTTTAACTAGTTATTTATTCTTC